>JAFEMH010006088.1:0-136139 GCA_022495995.1 Adenophora triphylla var. japonica
GTGTGTCCACCTTCACCTTTTTAGATGTTTTTCTGCTACTCGCTGACATGCTTCAGAAATCCTTGTGGGTCGCCTCCTCACCAGCATCCAAACTCCCGGCCACGTGTGAGGGAATTTAACTTCGTTGGTGAGGGAGGGAGGCGACCAACCCGGAATTTGCCTTGACTTGGAATGCCTAGGATGGCATGGTAGTCACTTGTCAAATCGATGACCCACGAATGTTACTGTGGCCTCTGCTTGGAAGGGATGATCACCCAGCTTCCAGCAATAAGTCAATTGTCCACTATGGCGCTGACTTTGTGGTTGGTGAAGCCTTCTAGTGAAACTTCAAAAAAGTATGGCTATCTATCATGCTATTCCTTTTGATTCATCTTCGAAAGGTAGAGTAATACGGGAGAAGATATCTCGGGAGGCCCCCAAAGTCTATGAGGAGTCCTCAGATTGACGAGTTCGTCAATCTCTCCCTTTGATTACACAAGGGTTGTTCGCGAGTCGCGCTGACTTTCGGCTAACTGCATTAGGGGAGAAGCTAATCAAACTTCCTCACTGCCTTATGAATCCGAGGCCGAGGATGTGATAGACTTTACTTAGCTTGTGGATGCTGGTATTTGGTTCAATTTTTATTAGAGACTGAGTCTCCTCCACTTACTAACATGTGAGCTTCTGGCCCTATGAGGTTTGTCTTCCCTTTCATCCTCTTTATCCCTCATCATCTATCTCACTTCCTTTTCACTTGTTATCCTTTCTACCATGACATAAGCGGATCAAGATTTCCTCGTCTACCCATCTTTGGATCATTGTTTTGAGTGAGATACAATTTTGTGTCGTGTCTGTGGTCCTTGTGAAAGGCACAGTACTTGGAGCTGTCATGGGTGTACTTTGTTCTTTCATCGAGCGGTCGAAATTTGGTAGATTCACCAACTACATGATTTATGTGATTGGTTTTGTGAGGGGGGTAAAAACCTCGACTTTTTCAGTAGCCCGAGTTCTATTTTTCCCCTTATAGCTATTTTCATTTGAAGCATGGTTGGTGCCAGCTGAATATATTTCTGGTTTCTCATACCTTTTTTACACTTTTCTTCTTCACGCCATTGCTATGTCGTAAATAACCACCATTGTACATACTTTCGAGACTTTGACTTAGGATCTGCTGCCAGAAAGTTCACATATTAGATTTTTTTATATTTAACATTTCCCTCATTTTTAGAAATGTCAACTACCCCCTTTAAATTTATGGGGGTCAAAATCGATAGAAAATACCAAAATACCCCTTCTGCAGTAACTCACGTGAGCGTGTACATGTTATACTCTTTCGTTAGATTTTTAGCGGCTCATCCAAAATTACAACTGATTGCAACAAAAATACAAACTAAATAACCAACTTTCTAACAAAATGCAAAATTCGATAACCAATTGAAACATTTTGACAAACTTCCAGGTAACTAAAATGCAATTTGCACAAAATGAAAAATAGGTGTTATAATATAAGTATGAATAAGAGAGAGAAAGTGGAATAAAAAATATTAAATGGATACTTGTGATAAATATAACAAATAAGTCTCATTAATAAAAATTTTTTTTTTAGGTAAATCAAACTTTTCAATAAAAAAGGAATTAAAATGGTAAAATGAAAACGTTTTACTTAGGACGGAGAGGAGTATTGTATATTATGAACAAAAATAAGACTCATTTTAAAACGAGACAATTTTTCAAGAAATTCTCCTAGGGAGCATATGGAAATTAAATAACATACATTACTTAAGTATTAAGTTTATAAAAATGATAATAAGGGACAAAATGTGTTGTACTATTAAAATGGCACGAGATGCCAACTTTTCTAGCATGTGATGAATTTTCATTGAGTTGGCATCATTGCCAAATATTGTCCTTTTACTCACATAAACCCATACTTTTCAATAATTAAGCAAGGTACATAATTTTGTATGAAATATCAGCTGCCAAAATGCTTATATTTTGAATTTTTGTATTTTGTTTAAATTTTTTTTAAATTTATTTTTAACTATTTAACCAATATATTTTACATACGTAGCCATTTTCTCCAAAAAAATCTAATATTATGATGGTTAAAATTGCTAAAAAAAATTAGTATTAGGGAAAATGAATTTATATCTAAATTACAAGATTTAAAACTACTAAAAAGTAACAATTATAATTAAAATTGAAGTTTAAGTAAAATAAGAGGATTCAAAATGTCAATAGACTCTGCAAAAAAAACAATACTACTACACTTGGTTAAAAAAAAAAAAAAAAACCGCACTTATTCTCGTTGAGAAACATAATTTATCTCAAAATAATCGTTCATTTTATTTTATTTCTTCAAAATAATAATCGATAATCATTTTTAGATAAAGAAATTTATATTTATGTATATAATCTACAGGAAAACTACTTCTTCCATGACACAATAATATCTACTCATAAAGAAATATTCATGGACGTTATTTTTTTACCATTTTTTCTCATTTCACTATATAATTGCAGAACTAAATATTTTTAAAAGTGATAACAAGAATATTCATATATCTTTGCTATTAAAACTAAATATTGTTCAGGGTCCGTTTGAATGCATTGATTTTGAATTCAATAAATATTCAAATTCTATAAAATTTAAATAACTTAGATTTTTCTTTCAAAATCATAGCATTTTCATTGTTTGAATAATGTGTGGAATTCAATTGTAATTATACATTATACTTAAAATAAAAGTTCAATAATAAGTCAAGTATTTAGTTTAGTCTAGTAATATATGGTTGTTAGTTATTATAAATAACAAGGGTTCAAACCTTGCTAACAATAAAATTATAAAAAAAAAAATTATATTTTTAAATAAATAATATATAGTGGTGGTGGTTAACGGCGGAGGTAGTTAGAGACGGTGATTTCCCGAAGCGGCAGTGGTGGCGAAGAGTAGGGATGACCAAACCGGACCGGAACCGGAAAACCGGACCGGAATCGGACCGGAAAAGCCCGGAACCGCCATGAACCGCCACGAAGACCGGAACCGGGGTAACCGGAACCGGTTTGGATAAGGGCCGGTTAAGGGTCACATAAATGGTGAACCGGACCGGAACCGGAACCGTGAACCGGACGAAAATTCCTTGTTTTTCAATAATTTTTAGCTTCTTTATTCATTATTGACCGAAATCCGATCGAAAAATCCCGAAACCGGAGCAAATCGGGGAGAAAACCGAAACCGGAGCAACCGAAATCGTGATTAGGCCGGGCCGATTAAGGAGTCACCACGCAACCGAAGGCCCCAGCGATTTTCGGGCGACCGGGCCGAAATCGGTTTGGCCATCGGCGGTGGGAGGTGGGCGTAGGCGGCGGTAGTGGTTACCGGAGGTGAGCGGCGGCAATGGTGGTTGTAGGCGGCGGTGGCAGTTGCCGGAGGTGTTGGCAGTGGCGGCGGTTGTCGGAGGTGTTAGCGGCGGCGGGAGGTGGCATAAATGGTGGTGGTTGTATGTTGTTGTGGTGGTGGTAAAAAGAATATGAATTGTTATTAATTGATCAAAATTTAGAATTTAAATTAATATGATTTAAGATGGAATTAGTTTTGTGGAATTGAGTGATTTAAAATTTCAACACAATTTTAATTTCAAATTTTAGTTATGTTCTCAAACAATAAAATCGGTTTTGGAGAACCCAATTTCAATTTCAAGCTATGAAATTGGGGTATTCAAACATACCCCCAGAGAAGATTCTCTGAATAAAAAATACATATTTATTTTGAAACTGATAAAGTATTATAATTTGTCCACAAAATTAAAAAAATTGAGAAAAACCAAGTATGTAAAGGAAACACTATAAATAATTCGTATTAATTCCATTCAATCCATATTGAGAAAGAAGTTGTTTCTTAATAGGATGCGTACAATTTCATAGTCCGACTTTACAAGTTATATGAACTTATGTTGCGTTAACTTGTAGTATAAGCAATCTTAAATACTTAATTAACATCAGTTAACTTGTTCATGATTTTTAAAAAGGGGAATTTATCATATAATACCCCAAATTTACCAATTTTACCTCATAACACAATCAATATTTCATTTAACCATATAATACCTATCTTAATAAATACACTCTCCCATTATTTTACTATGTTCATCCTCCCATCATTTTGCTAAATCCACCATTTTTATCTATTTACTTTCTTTCCAACCACCATCACCTTAGGTCACCCCCTCCCCATATTCTCTGGTCAACAACTCCGGCAACCATAAACTCCGGTGACTTTTTTTTTTACGCCGTCGACCAAACAACTGAGAACATAACTTATTAGTAAGTTCTCAGTTGTCAACTAAACTACTAATAACACAATTAACTCCGGTGACCACCAAATTCGGCGACTCCCTAGCGACCACCAACTCAGAAGCTGACCTCTCCGGAAGGGAATCAAACAAGCGAGAACTTATCATTAAGTTCTCAAACATGGCCAACTAAACTACTAAAAACACGATCAACTCCTAAGAACCTCTCCGGCGACGAACAAGCTAGAGAACTTAACTTATCAAGTAAGTTCTAATTTGTTAACTAAACTACTAAGAACACGATTAACTCCGGTGACCACCAACTCCGGCGACCCAAACAAGCGAGAACTTAACTTATTAGTAAGTTCTCGGTTGTCTCCACTAGTCACCACGATCAACTCCGGCGACCAAACAAGCGAGAACTTATCGGTAAGTTCTCGGTTGTCAATTTAACTACTAAGAACACGATCAACTTCGGTGATCACCCGACTCGGCGACGAACAACCGAGAACTTATCGGTAAGTTCTCGGTTGTCAATTTAACTACTAAGAACACGATCAACTTCGGCGACCACCAACTCGGCGACAAACAAGCTGAGAACTTAACTTATCGGTAAGTTCTCGGTTGTTAACTAAACTACTAAGAACACGATCAATTGGCGATCACCAACTCCGCGACCAAAGAACCGAGAACTTAATTTATCAGTAAGTTCTAAGTTATCAACTAAACTACAAAGAACACGATCAACTCCGGGGACCACTAACTCTAGCGACCACCAACTCCGGCGACCAAACAACTGAGAACTTAACTGAGAACACTTAAGAACTTTTTGGTTGTTCTCAAATTTAAGCGAGAAAGCAACCATCTTCGGTCGAAAAATAACTTAGAACAATCGTTCTTAGTTTTCAAATAATAAGAATACGACCTGACTCCGTGGGTGATCAAACAACCGAGAAAAATAGTTCTTAGTTGTCAATTACTAAGATCATGACCAAGCTACGACGACCAACAATTGAGAAATTATGAGTTTTTCTCAGTTATTTATCACTATCGTTTGTCAATCGTTCTTATTTGTTCACATAACAATTGAGAACTTCTCATTTGTACTCGGTTGTTAAGTAAAGAATTTTCATAAACCTTAATTATAAAAATTTGCAAAAAGCTAGAATTTCTTTAACTTCAAAGTAGAAACTATTCATTCATTTTGAGGCAACCACAAGATTGGCTCCTCAACTTTAACAAAAAAAAGCATCAAATCTGACCAAAGCTCAAAAGCAATGGACCTAGGAAGATCAAAAACATAGAAACCTAACAAAGAACCTAGAACAACAAACAAAAGTCTCGAGCAAAAAGAGAAGCCTTTCAAGCTAGCACTGAAGCTACACACACCAAGAAACAATCAACAAGCATATTTTGGGTCTCCCCCTCCTTTTATCTTTCGCCTTTCTATTCTTGGCGAAATTATAAGCTGGCGATTTGCTTTTCACAACAAAGGTAGCGGCTCTAATCTTACAAACCTGTAGGTGTTCTTTGCAAAAATGTTGGCATGCTTGCCATTGGCTTTCATAAGAAGGATTACAAGTTGCTTTCCACATTTATAGCAGTAACCATGGTGGCTTCAGAATTTTGGCCTTGACATTTGCTTTGGCAAGCATGGCGGTTTATGGGTTTCACAAATTTACTGCAAACAATGCCCCAACTGCTTACAATATAAATAATACTTTAGTAAAAACTCATACTCGACATGTTCAACAGTTTCATCGTGATCGAGTGAACAAGTTCCTTAGAGGCTTCTACTTCAACCAGAACGCAGACAAAGGCAAAACGCTCACAAGATTGTTTGATCGTCAACAAATTGAAATTGGCTCTCATGCTCATCGGACTGGAAATCGAGGAACTGGAATGCCAGATCTAGGCGCAATGAAGGCTTGAGAAAGATAAAGACGAAAAGCGGTGGTCGGATCTGCTTTGGTCCGACGAAGAGGGGGTGGCGGAAGGTAGGGAGGAAAGTGGTGGTCAAGAAGTGAGAGAGATAGAGAAGGAACAGGAAAAGAGATGGACGCCGACGGAGGGGGGCAATCGGACGACCAGAGGTGGGGGGAGGCATTGCCGGAGGTGGGGGAGGGAATGGGTGACCGGAGGTGAGATGAAGAAAGTAGAAAGAGAAAGTAGAGAGCGGGGAGTGACCGACTAACAAGAGGGGTAGGGTTTTATTTGGGTGTACGAGCGATTATACCGTAATTTAATTTATAGTGTAAGACTATAACGTAAATATGATATTTTGTTGTTTTAGGAGGTAGATTTGATTAAATTGAGGGATTAGAATGTAATTTCTCTTTTAAAAATTATACTTTATTTATTTGTAAATTATTTGTATATTATATGTATCAAAATAATATTGGACTGTATTTTCTCAAATAAAAACCTTACACAGTTACACTTCTTTTTGAAACTAAATTAAAAGAAAAAAACATTTAAAGTATGGAAGGTGCAAATAGTACATACAAGTCATTTTCATTTCATTAATGTTGCTTGTGATGTCAAATATTAATACTCCTCTTATCCCAAAGATAATGTTGATCATCAAAAATTACATAAAATTATTTTTTAAACATGACAAAATATTTTTGTAACTTAAATATCTAACTTATTAGAGACATATTTTTATATCGAGAATGTTTATAACATAAGTATAAAGATATTGGGTTACTCTTCTTAGGGTTTTAAGATTAAACTTCAGACTTTAATTTACACAAAATTTTGGGTGAAACGTGTTTTACGCTTGCTGAGCGTAGAACGTGTTTTAAAATGTGCGCGGTGGCATTTTTGTAAATAAGTAAAACTTTTCAATAGGCGCGGTGACATTTTTGTAAATAACTGGAACTTACGAAAAACGCACCGACACATTTTGACACTGTATAAGGCAGTTTTTGAATACTACAAGAGGCACTTTCCAACGCTACAACAGGCATGTATTTTTGAACTCACTTGAAACTTACGAAAATTCACGGACATTTTTGATCTGTAGAAGGCGGTTTTCAATACTACAAAAGGCACTTTTTGACACTACAACAAGCATGTGTTTTTTAATTCACTTGACACTTTGATATTACAATGGGCGTTTTTCAATACTACAAGAGGCACTTTTCAATACTACAATAGACACTTTTTAACACTACAACATGCACTATTTTCAACAATATCACCGTTATTATTTAACATTACAACCGATTTAAATGTTTTATTAGTGTTATTTTAGAACAAACACTTTCTAATTTTGTAAGAGGCACTTTATAATAACAGAAAAAACACTTACGCAAAACAGGTTCTAGGATAGCTTATCCTAGAACTTATTTTACGCAAAAACGACTCTTAATTTAAGATAACTAATGAGCTAAATATTTATCAAACAAATTATTTGATCCAACGTTATATGTGACGTAAGATTAGATTGAGGCACGAATATAAATATCCTAGAGAGAGAGAGAGAGAGAGAGAGAGAGAAAAGGATATTCCAAGAGATATCCCAACCCCGAGCAGCTTATTAATCTGGTTATGATCTATCAAACCTGCTTATTAATGCGTTTATTAAATAATTCAATATTATACAAAATAATGACTTTATTAAATGAAATTTTGACCATAAGATCTTGTTTTGTCCAATCAGAATTTTCTAATGGAGGTTTATCAATTGAGGCTTATTAAAGCAAGACAGGTAATACTAATACAAAAATGTAATTTAAATAGATTTATTTTTTTTAAAACCAAATAACTCATTGCATTAATAATGATTAAAAGATGTCAATCCACAATCGTCGAAAACTCATCCAAACGATGATTTTTTTTTTTTATGAAAACTTACAAACGCCAACAAACTGTCTGCTACAATAAATGAGCCTAATACATCTCGATTAGTAATGTCTAATTCTAAGTCAAATTTCCGGCCAAAACCCTTTTGAAAAATGACTTGTAACGCCCAAATGCTTCTCGAAGCAAAACTTGGACACGGTCCAACACCGGCCTTCAGAAAATCCTCACGAAATATTTTTGGCATCGAAAACATGACAAAATAACGCATTTTGATAGGCAATAAATGCCAACCAAGCATCTCAAGCATTTCAACAATAAATACAAACAATACACAAAGACTCTCAATAAGGAGTGAAGACAAAAACTCTCGACTAAAGAGAGAAAACAAATAATGCAACGAGAAGGAAGGCAATAACTTGAGACCTGAAAAATTCTGAATACCAACTTATTTATGTAGCGAGACGATTGACTAACGCTGAAACGTCATCAGAAATTGGGATTGAAAGGAACACATCTCAGCTTCTGTGGAAGTTGCCTGCTGCATCAATCTTTTTATTGTTGTAAAAACAAAAGATCTCTTCTAATTTAAATATTAATAATCAATAATTAATATTTAAGAGATTATAAAAACCAATATTAAAACGAAAGAGTGCAACTTTTGAATTCCGGGGTAACGGAGAAGGTTTGGAAATGGTTGAGAAGATAAAAATATAAAGTTAATAAATCATACTTGTAAACCTGAATTACTTGCCTAAATCAAATGATCTTTTTTCTTTTCTTTTTCTCAACTTATATAAAAGATTCCTTTTTAAAATCTAATACCATGTTTTATAATATGTGCTCCTACAACTACAATATGTGATGTGGTGAACTTTTTGCAGGTAATACAACAACAACAACAACAAAGCCTTAGTATCAAAATAATTTGGGGTCGGCTAACATGAATCCTCATATGTTATCGTGAAAAAAAATAAATAAAAAAATTAAATTAAAAAAAATTAAAAAAATAAAATAAATAAATAAATAAATAAAATAATAATAATAAAAAAAAAAATAATAAATAAATAAAAAAAAAAAAAAAAAAAAATCAACCCCCACATGGATAACTTTTTGTAGGTAATAGTGCTTAATAAAACTTAAAGACCATAAAATCATAAATTGGGTAAACATCTTTGAGATAATAAGGGAACCAATTTAGGGTATAAATAAAAAATAAAATATAAAAATGAGATCCAGAAAAAGATGGGCAGTACTCATTGTCTTCTCACTAATAATTTACAAGAATAATTTAACTAAAAGTGGTATGTGAGAGAAGAGAAATAATCATTGTATTAAATCCCATGTGGGTATTTCAGATTTTTTTCTCCAACTAGTATTTCTTTTTTTTTTTTTTTTTTTTTTTTTTTTTATTATAAATCTTCTTTAAGCCTGTCAAAACTGTAAAAATGGGTCCATTTCTTAAGCTTCAAAGTTGGTCGAGCTGAAAAATACAAAATGGAAAAAAAAAATGCATTCAGAGTTGCTGAATTTCTTAAATTTAGAAAACAATGGCATATTATCACAAGAAGTAACAGTGAAAGAGACTAACTTAACTTTCTCATGAACACCATTTTCTCGCATTCTGGAACATTTGCAACCAAGGGCTGGGCCCTTTCTTTTCAACATCCCAATGCTTCGGATACCATGGGAACTGCCACATCAAGAAACACCGCTCCGGATGAGGCATCATAGCTAGATGTCGTCCATCTGGCGAACAAATTGCCGCCACACCCAAAGGAGAGCCGTTGAGATTGAATGGGTACACTTCTGTAGGTTCCCCCTCATCATCACAATATCTTACCGGGGCCAAGTTTGAAGAAAGCACCTGATCAAGAACTCCATTATCAGGGAAATAGGCTCTTCCCTCTCCGTGAGCGGCCCACACACCCAAAGTACTACCTTCCATTCCTTTAAACATTATAGCCGGAGAATCTTTTATAGTCACGCTCGTGAACCGGCACTCGAACCGGCCGGATTCATTGTGTACGAATCTCGGCTGAGATGGGTCCCCACCAACCCCGTGGACACCCCCAACTTGGGGCCCCGGGACCCACCCCAAAAGAGCCATGAGCTGGCACCCATTGCAAACACCAAGACTGAAAGTGTCGGGCCGTTTGTAAAAATCTTGAAATTGACTTAATAAAGGTTGGTTGAATCTTATTGAAGCGGACCAGCCTTTTGCAGAATCAAGAACATCAGCATAGCTAAAACCTCCAACAAATACAATCCCTCGAAATTCTTGCAAAGAAATGGACCCGTTAAGAAGGTCAGACATTGTAATATCCCATGGTTGAAAACCTGCAGCATAAAATGCTGCAGACATTTCTCTATCTCCATTGCTGCCTTCTTCTCGAATCACAGCTACCTTCGGTTTTGAAATGGCCGTCATATATTTCTCATCTGTGAATGTTGGAGTAAAGGGTAATTTCCATGAAGGTTCTTGACGACTTTTCAGCCCTTCTTTTTCTAAATCCACAGCAGAAGCTAATCTTTGAAGCTTTTCTAGCTGAAAACTTGTTTCCTCCCACATGTCCCTAAGGTGAGAAGTTTTCTCAGTCAAGTGAGTTACCCCATCAACCCTTAATTCTATCAATGGCTCAGAAGTTACTTGTCCAATGACTTCCACGGAAACGCCAAAATTATGAAGTTTTTCTTTGACAATATCCAAGTTTGACTTGTTGACTTCGAAAACAAGACCAAGTTCTTCGGCAAAGAGGGTTTGGAAGAGGCTATTACCTTGCGATTTTAAGTCCAATTGAAGGCCACAGTTCCCAGCAAAAGCCATCTCAAGGGCAGTGACAATCAGCCCCCCGTCACTTACATCATGACCAGCGGAGATCAGCTCGTCTGCAAGAAGATCCTGAACCCCCTCAAAAGCTCTTTTGAGGTAAGAAACATCATCAAGATCTGGACTTTCATTCCCAATTTGGTCAAATACCTGAAAGAATACATTTTCTTGTCAGGGTTCGGAGCTCAAATCTTATAGTGATAACTCAATAGTTAGTAATACTGAAAAGGTAAAACAATCTTTAATACTATAAACCAACACTGATTTCAACAATTTTCACTTCCCTAGGCATGTAAATTTCTCTTCCCAAAATACCGTTGTAATTTAAATGAAAAGGATCTCTACCACTGTGCGTGTGTTTCACTAAAAGGCACGGAGGTGTCCTTTAAACAGGGTGCCATTCAATCCTCCTAGACTGTATATTAAGGTTAACTCGCAACCAATTTACAAATCTCTCAATCAACACCTAGAAGATTTTAAGCCCCTTCAGATTGTACGCAAAGACTCGCACTGCAGTTTTTTGGGGGGCTTGAAACTTCTGGAGTTTCGTCTTTTTTGCTTGCGTACTGCTTTGAAGGGACAGTGGTATGCATACATAAATCCCCAACGTGTCACACAGAAAACCTCCTTGATATCATTACCTGCAATATAGTATTTTCTCTCTTCCATGAAATTGCATTATAGTGCTTTACGTTTTGGTTGGTAGAACACCTGCCTAGGTACTCTAAAAACTAATAACATCATAACAAATAGAACCAACCCAATTAAAGGGTAACTCTCAATTCATTAGAGACTGGTTGGAAAATGAGATCTATTAGCTTTGTGAGAGGAATTTGAGGGAAGGGATCATGTTGGTGGTAATCAATATTCTCCCTATGGTGTTGACAGAAATGCAGATATATGCAAATAAAACTGATGCACAACAATGCCTATGCCATTGCGACAGATTCTAAACTGAACAAAAATGTCGGCTTCTGGGAAACTTTTGTCAGGCGTGGAAGGACACTAAAGTTTTCTGATATTCTTCTAAAGTGACCATAGAACATGTTATATGACTTGCAAAGGAAATAGGATTGAAGTCCTTGATAGTGAAAGTGAATGATTCACTCACACTAAGAAAATGAGAAAAAACAAAAAAGCAAGCAAATTTGAATTATTTAGATGCTATTTGCATTCTCTCAAGTGATCAAAATCAGTTGTTTACATTGAAGACAGAACACGACATGCACAATGCAAGCAAAGCCCAAATGAAGCGGTCTAATTGTGTTCCTGATAGTGTGTAGGTTGATTATATTGTAAATACAGAGACACCATCTGTGAAAATAATAGGAGGCCAATCAACGTGGTAAATGCTAAATTCTTACTGTTTTATGCCTAGACGTTAGTCATGCAGCTAGTTCAATGAGGCTACCGTCTCATATTCTATATACAGAACACTTAGAAAAGCACTTATGATATTAACTTCTTGTTATATAGAGGTCAGTTACGTCAGTAGTAGTTTATACATTGATAACGTAACCTACTTCAGGAATTTAGTGTAGAGAGAGCTGAATGTAATAGAAACCAGTCATAGCTATACACGTAGATTCATGGTTGGATAAAATGTTGAGCACCAATTGCAATGTTCTTGCCAAACCGAGTCCTTAAATAATCATATAAATGTGTTTGAGGGCTAATCATGAAAATATTTGACTTAAAGATTGAATAATTTTATTAAGAAATTTTGCAGGCTTTATATTGTTTTCTTGATTGCTTCTATTCTACGTCCCCAAATCTGATGATAGGCTTCGCATGTGAAGATGAAGTCTCTAAGCTTTGGTGGAATCCTTACTTAGATGCACATGTGATGCACGTGATCACATCCAAAAGGAGGGATCATATGTTGAGTGTAAAATTGAGGGATGGGAATAGGTATGACGGACTTGTAAATTCAAATCCTTACCCGTAGTTAGCTTCTTTGATCGGAGGATAAGGAAAACTTTGGTAATATTCAGGCACAGTATGCGGATTGATGTAAAAGCTACTAATATTAGAGAGGCAGTAAGAAGTACTCCATCCATCCCTAATTGAATGTCCAAATTTCATTTTAAGGGACACTCTGAAAATCTTACTTTTTATACATTATAATTGCAAAGATCCGTAAATATTCTAGTTCTCCACTTTTTAAACATTTAGTTTTACGATAATAAATGAATAGCGAATTTTTTTTGGTAAAAAAGCGTTTAGGGACAAAGTTTTTTGCAAAAAAGTTATTCATTTTGGGACAAAAATTTCTTGAATTTGGACATTCATTTAGGAACGGAGGGAGTAGGTAAATATGTGTGTGTACGTGCTCGCGTGCGCATGACCATTTCAACTTGTAAAGACCATGCAATTCCATTGAGTTTAGGCCTGATATTAACTCCGCTTTCAACTTACTGGTTTGTATTTAGATGCCATATTACTTATAGATCTTTGACTCACATGCACTTTGTCCTGTATTGACAAATCATTTTTCTTGCTATAGTGGACCATAAACACAGTTTTTTTTCAGTCGGTAACTATTCAATTTTCCAATCTCATTGAAATCCGCACTTCGCAAGTTCATCAGCAGTTCAGCCAAATCCAGGTTCAAATGAGAGCTTGATTTTTGCAGTTGTGTAACTTGTGTGAAAACCAAAAATAAAATTTTTGAGTGACAAAATTAGTACAACTACATGCAAAGCCCATAATTCATCACTAGAACAAATAAATAAATAAATAAAATTATTTGGGAAAGAGGGAGAGTACCTGAGCAAGAGCTGATCCGCCAAGACGTCTCTTTCCTTTTCCCAAATCAATGAGAAGCAGTACACCCTCATCCCCGAGCTTCAAATCAGGGGTCACTGTTTTTGTTATATCTGGACAAGTGACATAGGCACTAATTACAAGATTTCCCGGTGCCTTGACAACTTCCCCTGACGCCCGAGCTGCCATTGACAAACTATCTTTTCCTCCATCAATAGCTATTCCCAGTTCTATCATAGCTTCAGAAAGTGCTATTGCAGCATCATACATAGCTGCCCCTTCCCCATCAAGCTTGGCAGCATACATCCAATTTCCACTTGCTTTAACATCCGACAAAGACGTAACTTTTGCCCAGACAAGATTTGTGAGTGCTTCACCAACAGCCAATCGTGCCATTGCCTTTGGGTCAAGAAGACCTTTGATTGGCTGCTCCCCAATGGCACATGCACCTCCAGTATAGTCAGTATATGATTGGGCAATGACTGCCACATCAGCAAGAGTAATCTGCAAGGGACCCACAGTTTGTTGCTGAGCCACAAGTCCTGTAACGCACCGGTCAACCTTTGTAGTCAAGAACCGCTTAGAACATATAGAAGGAAGTCTCAACACCCTCGTCAGAGAATCCATCAGAGCTATTCCAGGAGCAATATCGAGTGGCTCTAACGAATTATCTACACGATGGAACTCAAAAGTTTTCTGAGGCATGTCACCTAGCACTTTCTCTAGCTCAAGATCCACCGCAGGTGGGGGCGGAGGAACTCCTGTGGAACTGCACCTCTCAATAGCTTTAGTGTCAATTAACTTGACACATCCTTCTCCACTTATAGATCCAATCACAGCCATAGAAACCCTTTCTCTTTTACAGATTGACTCTAAAAGGGTACGACTTTCCAGTTTCACAAGTATTGCATCTTGTTCTTGATATTCTGCACCCCATATCTCCAACACAGACATTGTATGGTCACCAACAACAATAGCCCTAACATCAATCGTAGCTCCCTTTGGGTAAATTATTTCCTTAACAACATTACAATTTCCACCTGCACCTTGATCATGAATGCTAATGATTGGGTTATTCTCACCCATTTCAATGCACGCACGAACAACACGATACAATTTCTGTGCCATCTCAGCATCTCCACGCTGTACAGCATTAAAATCGAGCTCAGCATCATTCTGACCACTAACCATGCTAGATGCAGCACCACCTCCCATTCCAATACGATATGCTGGACCGCCAATCTTCACAACTAGCATTCCAATATCAGGCTCACCTTTTGTAATGTGGGTGTGATCAATCTGCCCAATACCTGCACTAAGCCGTTTCAATGATAAGCATCCTAAGAAAGAAATCAGAAATATGATGCTCCCTCTGTCCCTAAATGAATGTTGAAAAAAAAATTCAAATTTGCTCTTGATCAAGAGCAAATTTGAAACTTTTTTCGACATTCATTTAATTTAGGGACTGAAGGAGTAAATTATAAAAAGGGTGGTGAAGATGGTAGATAATACGATAGTACCTGCACTAAACATAATGGGCTTCAACCATTCTCGCCTCTCCCCACTTGGGAGCCTCATTCCAAAACTTCTTGTGTAGCCTTGAATCATAGGTTCTCCAAATTTGTTCCCATAGTCTGATGCACCATTGCTAGCATCAATGAGAATTTGCAATGGAGAAGCCAAATTTGATGGATATTCGAAAGACGAATCTTCCCATGGGGCATATGATCCCTCAATATTCAGATTTCCAACACAATAACCGGATGTAGATGCCACCACAAAAGACCCCCTTCCTGTTGCGTGGGTATCCCTAATACGTCCTCCTGCACCAGTCTCTGCACCAGGGTAAGGTGCCACAGCACATGGAAAGTTATGGGTTTCGGCTGTAAATAAGATATCAAGATCACGGGCACTCATATCCAATGGACAAGTCAAACCAGGCTCACTAGGTCTCAGTTGCTTAACCAAAAACCCCTTGATTGCACTCGAGTTATCCTTAAAACCAATGACAGAATTGTTCGGGTTCACCTTCAAAGTATCCTTAACAATCTGCATTAGAGTCTTATTCATGGGCTGACCATCTATAACAATCTTCCCCATAAAAAACCAATGCCTACTATGCTCACTATTAGACTGCGCAATATCAAAAAGCTCAACATTTGTTGGGTCCCGCTTAATATCTTCCATAAAAAGCTTAGTATAATACTGTAAATCTTGCTCATCAAATGCCAAACCCATTTCCTCATTGATCTGCTCCAAAGCCTTTCGACCCTGTTCCATAACTGGCACAAAACGGACCTCTTCAGGAACTACATTAGTATCAAACGAAATAAGCGTCTGGGAATAAACACATTCGGTCATTCTATCATGTACCATAGCTGCAAACTCATTAATCTGATTTTCGAGAAGGGCCCCACTTCCAGCCTTAACATACATCAAATATCTCCTCGAGCGTTCCAACCTAGTCACCTCGGTCAACCCACAAGCTTGACATATAGACACAGCATTAGCAGACCACGCAGTAGTAAAAGACAGCCTAGGACCAACCTCGATCACCACTGCATTAACCTTATCCTTATCAAAAAAGCTCTCATCCCCCAAATTCCCAGGCTCGTAAGTTTCCTGCAAAAGCCATTTAAGCACAGAAAGCTTCTCGCTTGACAACTTCGAACTAAGACCCACATTAAAACACTGCTCCGTTTTCAACCCCACCACTTGATTTGATATTTTCGTTTGAACCAGCTTTAGCAATTCATCAGTTGCGCTTTTTTGAATAAATGGAACCCTATAAAAATGAATAACCTTTCCGGGATTTTCTAACTCGTTTCCCAATTCTTCTTCATTTACAGAACTAGTGGTTTCACCTGATACCACAGCCTTGACCTTAAGTGGGTACTTTGAATTGTCAGCTTTATTACTAATTTTCAAGAAACCATTTTTTCTCCTTCTGCTGGTGTTGTTATCTGAGCTTGACAAGAAATGGGTAGTATGCCTTTTTGGTAAAGATTTGGGTAAAAACAAGGTATGATTACAAGAACCCTGAAATTGAAATAAGAATAACAAGAAAAAAGTTTTATTTTTTCAAAAATAAATAACTAAATTACATACAAATCAATGATAAATTGCAGGAATTAAGCATATGAATGATATGAATTAACTATAGAGACAAACTAAAAGTTGGTTTAAAAGAACACACTTGTACGAAATCTACGGCAGTGAATTTCAGGGGAGCAGCCATTGTTGATCAGAAGAGCTTCAAACGATCATTTGAGAGAGAGGTTTAGGGAGGGAGAGATCCTGGGTTTAGCAACGGAGGAAGGAGACTGAGAAACTGCGTGGGCGTGTATCAGGGTTTGAGAATTAAGTGAGATAATTTTCAGGTGAAAAGCCCCCTATGGTTTGATTAATTACATTTTATACCCTTTTAGGGCTCGCCTGGTACACAGTTTTATAAACGGAGAGTTTTTAAAACGGAGCTTATTTCTGGACGCTATAATTTTGAGCGGCCAAAATGTCCCCAACTTTTTAAAATTCAACCATCTAAAACTCTTGACTAATACGCTTAATAAAAAAAAAAACTGAGTTTTTTTATTTCCATTTTTGTTAAAACGCTCGACAAGACAGGGCCTTAGTTTGACTTGTCCCGCTAAGGAGCTAGCCGTCTAGCCAACTATCAAGGGGGCCTAGATGTGCTGGCCAGAAAGGGCCCCAAGCTCAAGCTAGGCCAGTCTGTGGTCCATAGTGCAATGGACGAGGACCTACTTGACCAATTAATAGAGGCCAAGATGAGCAGCGAGCATTTGGCAACAGGAAAGGCCTCATACTCAGCGAGGTAAACCTTCTCGTCGCTTATCCTTTTCCTTCCCAGTTTTGTAATACTTGTAAAAAAAATTCTGATAATTTATGTCTTCTTCGTTATAGCTTGCCACGATGACTGCCTATAAGGCCATTAAGAGCAAAGATACCAACGATATGGAGCAAAGACTTGGGCGCCAGATTGAAAAGAATAAGGCCGATCTGGTCAAGGCGATGGAGCTCAAGTCGTTGAGGGCCGAGGTCGACGAGTAAAAAGTGGCCAAGGCTGAGGCTGAGAGAGCCGAGAGGGCCGCCAAGGAGGCTCAGACTAGAGCCGAAGAAGCCAACAAGGTTAGGCAAGCCGAGGTTGAGAGGCTTCAAGCTGAGTTGGGAAAGAATGCTGAGGAAACTAATGCCCGATATAAGCTCTTGGAGGGCAGCTTGCCTTCTAAAATTGATGAGGCCATTTCCCAATTCAAGGCTGACTCGGCCTTCAAACAAGCTCTGGCTGACAAGACGGCCACCATGTACTGTGATGGTTATCTCCATTTAGCCAGAAGAGCAGTGGTGGACCTAACTCTTAAAGCCAACGTGGGCATGCTTGCACTTCTTGTCTGTCAAGATGCTTATGATGGCCTTGCCCGGTCTGCCCATGTCTTGGTGCCATTTTCAGAGAATGCCCTCAAGATTATTGCCGCCCTGGACGCTAGGGAAGGCCGAGAGGCATGGGTGCCCCCTCCGGTTGATCCTCAATATTAATGCTCTGATAGAAAAGATACAAGATGAGGAGGATTCTGACGAGTAGGAGGATGTCGAGGATGTGCAAATCGAGGAGCCTCAAGCTGATCAAGTCATCATCCCTGATGCTGCCGCCGAACAAGACGAGCTATTTAGGGGAGACGATCAAGATTAGGGACTTATAGTTTTTTTTTTTTTTGTAATAGAATAGGTATTTTGTAATTCACTTCTTATATCAGCGAAATGCCTTTCTTCAATCCTTTTTCATTTTCACTTTATTGCTTTGATATGAACTGACTTTATTTGAACTGTGTTGATGGTTTGAATATATGTTGAATGATGTAAGTCCTTTATAATTTTGCCCAAGTATTAAACCTTCATGGGATGCCGATGAGGGTCTCCTCGTCATTGGTATTTAGTAGTTAAACCGAGGAAGCTCGTTCGGTCTTAGAAACTTGGATTATTTTTTGTTCTCACTATGCCGAGTAAGATTGCTCGGCCATAGGTATTAGATAACTTTTGAGTGCTTGTCGCATTATGCCGAGGATGGTCATTCAATTATAAGTGTTGGACAATTTTCAGATGTTTTACCTCTCTATGCCGAGGAAAGTCATTCGGTAATAGGTCTTGGGAAATTTTGATGTTTTACCTCTATATGCCTAGGAAGGTCGTTCGGTCATTGGTCGTAGGTTATTTTTGATGTTTTACCTCTCTATGCCGAGGAAGGTCGTTCGATCATATCTGTTAGGCAATTTTTGATGTTTTACCTCTCTATGCCGAGTAAGGTCGTTCGATTATAGATATTAGGCAATTTTTGATATTTTACCTCTTTATGACGAGGAAGGTCGTTCGGTCATAGGTATCAGACAATTTTTGATGTTTTTTTATCCCTTGATGTCGAGGAGGGCTCCTCGTCATTTGTCTTGCTACTCATTTATCTTGATAAAAATTGAATTTTTATTAACTGAAACTGATTAAATCGAACTACAATCCTATTTTACTTGAAAATAAAGAAAAAGACTAACAAGTAATAATCTATTACATAAAACAGATTTTTGACTAATGATAATACTTTCGTATATGATCGAAATGCCACGGATGTTTTAACTCTTGTCCATCTGGGGTCTTCATTCTATAGGTCCCTTCTCTGATAACTTGAGTGATGATGTAGGGGCCTTCCCAGTTTGGGGAGAGCTTGTTTTGTTCTGCCTTTCTGTCAGTTGCTTCAATTTTTCTAAGTACCCAATCTCCGACTTGTAATACTCTCTTGTTGACTTGCTCATCATAGTTTAAATTTCCTGTCGTAGGGATAGCCATCTCAGCTGGTGCCATGGCCTCAGAACCGAAGGTTAGTACGAATGGGGTTTCCCCGATTGGCCCCCGAGTGGTTGTGCGAACTTCCCACAAGGCTAAAGGAAGTTCGTTCAACCATCTACCATCACTTCCTTCAAGGTTCTTTGTTAGGAATTTAAGCACCAACTTGTTGACTGCTTCTGCTTGTTCGTTATATTGAGGTATGCTCACTGATGATATGATGTGTCTGACTCCAAGTCTGTTCAGCTCTTCTGTAAATGTATTTGAAAACTAAAGACCATGATCTGATATAATAGTGTGTGAAACCCCAAAGCGACACCAGATGAAGTCGTGGACGAAGTTTATTGCATTCTCCTCTGTTATTTTGGCTAAAGCTTTTGCCTCTATCCACTTGTAGAAGTAGTCGACTGACACGATCACGTAATTGCAATTACCTCGGGCAGGGGGGGAAGGGTCTGATGATGTCGATTCCCCACATGTCAAATGGCCACGTGGCTATTATAAGAGTCTGACCTACTGCTGGAAGTCATGGAATGTCAAAGTATCTCTGACATTTGTCACACTTTCTTACGTACGCTTGCGCGTCATCTCTCAGGTTTGGCCAGTAATAACCTAGCGTGATAATTTTGTCAGAAGTGACCACCACAAATGCATTCGTGGACTTCTGCCAAGAGATTTACTATTTCCTTGGGATAGACGCACCTTAGTTGGTGATGGCCAAACGGGTCGGCTCGTCCTGGCCCGATCTGTGCGGACCAACCCGCGGGCGGGACATGTTGAAACCCGTTAGCCCATTTGATGAACGGGCCTAAACCCGGCCCGTCCCATCCCATTTCTCCAGTCCAAGCCCGCCCGTTTGGCCCGAATCTGAAGATCCACGGGCCAAACAGGTTTTCCTATTTTTTTTAATAAGGTCCGTACGGACTAGTATTTATTTATTTTTATTTTTTATTATTTTTTTATTGACTAGTAAGTAATATTTTAGACTTTATTTATTACTGATATTTTTTACAAAAATATATATAAAAAAGATAGAAAAAAACTAAACAAATGAAAGTATATAAAAGAAAAGAGGGACGGACTATCTTTTATTTATTTTTATTTTTTATAAATTTTTCATTGACTAGGAAATAATATTTTAGATTTTTTTTATTACTAATATTTTTTACAAATAGGTATATAAAAAAAGATAGAAAAAAATTAAACAAATGAAAGTATATATAAAAAAAGAGGGACGGACAATCCTTTTTTTATTTTTATTTTTTTATTAATTTTTTATTAACTAGAAAATAATATTTTAGACTTTTTTTACTCCCTCCGTCCTAGAGTAAGATTTTTAATTTTTTTTTTGTTTGTCAATAGGAACTTTGAGCAACATGGTAAATACTTTAGGATTTAGTGTGAATTTTTGGAGTTGGGGTAAAGTAAAAGCATTATTAATATTTTTTAAAGGTTAAATTATTATTATTATTATTATTATTATTATTATTATTATTATTATTATTATTATTATTATTATTATTATTATTATTATTATTATTATTATTATTATTATTATGAAATATTTTTCTCTTAATTATTACTATTATGTAATATTCAATTATCAATAATATTAGTAAACATTTCTTTATATATATGGTAATGATTTAGGATATACATGAGGTTTAGGATATGTAATATAGGATTTAGGGTATAAGATATATGATAATTGATTTAGATATAACATATAGTTTAGAATACGGGTTATGAGGTATATGATTTAGGGTCTAGGATATGGGATATAAATATGATTTAAGGTATAGGGTTAGGGTTAGTGTTATGGTTAGGGTATAGGCTTTATAGGGTTTAGGGTATAGTGGTATATACTATAAGGTCTAGGGTATAGGGGTATATACTTTAGAGTTTAGTTATATGATTTAGGGTTTAGGGTATAAATATAATTTAAGGTATATGGGTTAGGATATGGGATATATAGGATTTAGGGTTTAGTGTTTAGTGTTTAGTGTTTATTGAGTGTTATATATTACAAGGTTTAGGGTATATAGATGTATATAATTTAGTGTTTAGATATATGATTTAGGGTTTAGAGTATGGGGTATAAATATGATTTAAGGTATAGAGGTTAGGGTATGGGATATATAGGGTTAAGGGTTTAGTGTTTAGTGAGTGGTATATACTATAAAGTTTAGGGTATAGGGGTATATACTTTAGAATTTAGGTATATGATTTAGGATTTAGAATGTAGGGTATAAATATGATTTAAGGTATATGGGTTAGGGTATGGGATATATAGGGTTTAGTGTTTAGTGAGTGGTATATATAGGGTTTAGGGTTTAGTGTTTAGTGAGTGGTATAAATATGATTTAAGATATATGATTTAGGGTTAGGGTATGAGATATATATGGTTTATGATTTATATATGTGTGTTTATTTTTTTATTGACTAGGAAATAATATTTTAGACTTTATTTATTACTGATATTTTTTACAAAAATGTATATAAAAGAAGATAGGAAAAAACTAAACAAATGAAAGTATATAAAAGAAAAGAGGGACGGACTATCCTTTATTTATTTTTATTTTTTATTGACTAGGAAATAATATTTTAGACATTTTTTATTACTGATATATTTTACATAAAGGTATAAAAAAGGATAAAAAAAACTAAACAAATGAAAGTGTATAAAAGAAAAGAGGGTCGGACTGCCCTTTATTTATTTTTATTTTTTTATTAATTTTTTATTGACTAGAAAATAATATTTTAGATTTTTTTTATTACTGATATTTGTTACAAATAGGTATATAAAAAAAGATAAAAAAAAACCTAAATAATTTAAAGTATATAAATTGTTTAGTAGATAAAAAAACATATTTTTTACAAATAGGTCCGTGCGGACCTCATTGTAAACGGGCCAACGGGCCACGGACCAAACAGATCTTTCGTTCCGCGGGCCAAAGCCTGATCCGTCCGGACTTCCTTAATCCAAGCCCGCCCCGTATGCAAAGCGGGCTTGGCAGACTACGGGCCACGGGCTGAACGGGCCCGGGTGTGAGTACCCCAATCTAACTCGCGATTCTTTATAAATGCCTTTTAATATAATAAAAGTGCACTAGGGGCGTTTTAGTACATTCGCATCTCATTCCTAAACTTTCGAGGGCTTTTCGTAAGTTTCTTGGGCTGGAAGGACCTATGGGGAATTATGCAGTTTAGACCTTTAAGGAATTGTTCAAGAGGGTTCCAGAATCTGCCACCTTGCATGTTTCTAGAAAACAAGTAGTTACGGCTCGTCCCGTCGTGCGACATAGTTAGCCATGTCCATGCAGCTATAAATTGAGCCCTTCCCCTCTCATTTCTGGATCCCTTCTCGACCCCTTAATGTCACTCTGCCCAAATTACACCAGAAACTCTTCTCTCTCCTCATACACACACATGCACACACCAATTCTCTCTTAATTCACACCTTCCCACACACAATTCAATCTCTCCTTCATTTCACACACACATTGAAGATTCGAGTCTCATATCTCCTTCTGTGTTCTAATCTTATTTCTAAAGCTGAATTGAAGGTCCTTATACCTAACTTGGTATAAGGATTGAGGATCTACGAGGGTAACACATCTTAATTCTTCTTCTCTTTCTCTATCTTCATTACTTAGTGTAATTGCCATGCTTAATCTGTTATTTGGTTTAGAACCAGATTAGATGCGCCATGTTATAGTCTCAGATTGCATTTAGTATGCATTTCTTTGCAAATTTGTGATCATGCTTCTCATATTGATATGCTTTGTGCTTAAATTTCAAGGTGAGTATGGATCATTCCATATCCACACTCATCTGACCATCGATCTCTCTTTGAGGTCTTCGTGACCTGTTTTCTATATCTATTGATCTCAAACTTGCCATTACTTGTCTCTGTAATCAATTCGTTTGTAAAACTCTGCAGATGGCATGGTGTGTCACGCGACACACTTGGCCATTCTAGGTCCTGTGTCGTGTGACACACCTAGCCCATCTACAATGATTCCATTTTCGCTTTATGTCTGTTGATCATTGTAATCAGGTTGTGGTCCCCTGCACAAAGTGACTCACAAGATGTATTTTCATCTCTTAAAGCAATAAAAATGCATTTATCATGTTTTGTCTCACACAATTGCACACACTCATGAATATATTGGATGTTTTCATAGAAAGACTCGTTCGCGAGCCGTGTTGGGTGAACTCTCGGTTCTTCCCAACACGTAATCTGACCCCTGAACCCTCTCTCTGATTTCAAATGGTTTTTCAATATTTTCCTTAAAACGGCGTGGCGACTCCTTTCTTTTACTTTTTACATATTTCCCGTCCCATTTCCAAAACATGAATAATTTTTATAAAGGGTATGTTCAGTGGCGACTCCGCTGGGGAACTTGAAACTTATTTTCAAAAAGTGGGTCAAGCTTTCGTTCACGTTTAACATTCATCTCATTCATTTGTTGGGGAACTTGAAACTTATTTTCAAAAAGTGGGTCAAGCTTTCGTTCACGTTTAACATTCATCTCATTCATTTGTTGTGTGCTTTGTTGTGTGATATTCTATGTGCATAAATGCTTTGTTTGCATTGTTTCCTTGGGATTCTGTTTGCTTCTGTTGTTCTTTGTGACCTGGTTTTGAGTGATTATCCTGCTTGGAGGCTGGGGCTTGTTCTGTTTTGGTCCTGGAAATTTGTCTCTGTATGTCGTGCGACATACTCTTCCACTCTGCATGATTTTGATCTTCTTGGTGCAGGTTGTGATTGTGGGGCTGTCCCATGATCAAGTTATGATCATTTGATTGTTGTACTCTGTGGGGTTTGGTGTGTGTTATTTTCCATTTATCCCCCTTTTCAAATAATAAAAATAATAAAAATTGGACTCAAAATCATTTTCACAAATAATGGAATATAGTCACCCACACACTACATCACTAGATCTAGAGCCCATTTGGTGCGATTGACGGCATCGCGGACGGTGATGTATGTCACCTATGTTTGAGCGCCTAATATCAATCCTTTCCCCCTAGCGCATCATAGGTGGAACCACACTTTTTCAAGCTTACCCAACGGTTGGTTTTTGATACAACGTTTTCAAATAAACTAAAATGAATTGTTTCAAAATTTATAATAGACTTTCATACCTATCCCAAAATCTAGCACGTATGGGCATGTTGCCAATGCAACATGGTTTCACGTATAGACATGTCGCTCTCACGACATGTTCTAACGAGAGATCATGTCGCCTTGTCACCGTGCACCGACGAGAGGTCATGCCGGATTTTCCCTTGAAATTCTTCAGAAATACCCGTCATGCTGCCCAAATTTCCCCAGAAATTGGGATTGCTCGTCCGTCCCATAAATGCTTCGATTTTATTTAGGTATTATTGCCTATTATTAATTTTTAATCAATGCATTTGGTATATTTTGAAGGGTGTGTCCCTAGGTTCCCCTTAAGGTTTAGAATGCGAAAGAGAAGGCTTATCCTTTCCCAACTGTTCCTAGGACTTAAAAGACATTGATTTCTACTTGAACATTAATAAGATGCTCGCGAGAGTCCATCTCATTTCCAATTCTTCCCTCTCACATACCTTCTCAAAGTTCTTTCTTCTCCCACCTTATCAACCCCTATCCACCTCTGCAGTTACGGCCAGTTGGGTGCGTGCTCCGATTCCCGGTGCTCGTTTGATTCGTATCTCTGAGGCAGTTGCAGTTTCTGCGGAGTTTTCATCTGATTCGGTATCCGAGATGTCTAGTACAGAGAATGTGTCGTCCGCCCAGTCTGGAGGTTCATCTGCTATGGGTCAGCTGGGTATGAATGATTTGTCTGCGGAAGAATTGAGGGTTACCCTTGAGGCCGCTTTGGTTCGTGAGCGTGAGGCTCAATTGCTCGCCCAAGCTGTTAAGACTCGAGAAGAGGAAGCGCATGCTAGGTTTGTTACAGTCAATCAGTATTCGTAGGGTCTATATTGTCTGTTATTTCATTAATGAATGTCCTTTGTTGGACACGAGTCTGTTAAGTCAACTTTGGACTAGTTTTTTTCTTTCAATAATAAAAATCTTTGTTTCTCTTCTTGCTAGACTCGAGGCATCACTTGTACACCCACATTACACCTAATTGAAATGGTTTTATTCTATATGATCATTGATGCTGCTCAACCACTAATTCATTGAAATGATTAATATTTAAATTAATCGAAGTGAGAAAATCAACTGATCTCATTCTCAAGTTGGGGCTCATCAATTCCCCATTTCGCATTTCACATGCTCACATCTCTTTCATCATACATCATTTCGTTAATCAAGAACTTGCATTAATCTTCCACAATTAAGTTTAAGCAAGCAATGAATACTTAATTTCGCTTAGGTCATCCGGTAGGAATTGCAGTTGAAGCCTTTCACTATAGGAAAGCCATTACCTCACCCTCACCAAACAACATCCTTTCATTTCAAGATCGGCATGTTTTGAAACCCTGTTTAGCCATCATCATTTCTCCTTGCTGGGAGAAGTACAAGCAATGCCAAGAAGTTAGCTTCGAGAAGTGTCGACGCACAAAATACTCAAGTCATGAAGGAAGGACAGATATAATCCTCAACTTCTCAAGAGGCCTTTCAATTCTCAAAAGGATGTTGAATCCTCCCAATTCTATAAAAGTCCTCAACTTCTCAAGAGGCTCTCCAATTCTCAAAAGGATGTTGAATCCTCCCAATTCTACAAAAGTCCTCAACTTCTCAAGAGGCTCTCTAATTCTCAAAAGGATCTTGAATCCTCGTAAGTTCACAAAAGTTCTCGATAGCATGGACTTCCTCTCACCAACAATCCACCATACAATCCCGAACCATCCTCTCATTTTTAGAGGATATTTCCATTACCATTGCCCTTGCCTTTAGCCAAAGCCAATTTCGACCTCTCATTCTTAGTGGCAATCAATCTCCTCGCCATAGATTTCCCAAACACATCCTTGAAAGCCAACCTCTCATCTTTAGAGGTTCAGTCAGTAAAAGGCCCAGTCGATCCCTCATCTTAAGAGGTCACGATGCAATCAAAGATCCAAATCACCCGATGGCCGATCGAAGCCCTGAAACCCAGCTACAGTTCATACCGGATAGCAGTTTCATTATAATCTCATCAAGATCTAGATCAAATTAATGCTTCATTGCTTGCTTAAGTTGGAACCGAATCCATCTTGGTTCAAAACCCATCAATCAAAGATTGTGCAAATTCAATTCTTTCCTTTGACACTTCATGTGAGCATATTTGTTTTCTTCTCCGCGAACACTTGCCGTGGATGCCTCACCGAGGCTTCGCATCCGTGTCTTTTGGTGACACTACAAGGAGACATGTTCTTTAACTCTCCAATCCTCAAAATCCTCAAATGTCCTCAAAATCTCGAATTCTCGCATTCCTTCTCTTTTCAATCGGGATAAGCGCGAACTACGGCGACCTGAGCTCCTCAAAATGAGGGGAACGTAGGCAACCAGAAATGGTCCGGTCACAATCACAAACAAATCTCAGAAAATCCGGTCTCATCAAGGGCCGTCCCTATACACAAATCCTCTTTCCATCTTTCCAAATTTGATTCTGGATACAGTTGGTTTCTCCTTGTGATTAAGAAAAATGTTGGCTCATATCAATATTAGTGGTTGAATAACCCGAACATCAATAAAGGGTTTTAAGCAGTCCTGTGGTCATCATGAATAAAACAGGTTTTCAAATGTCTCGACAAGTCTTCTTTCTACATTCTAGGAACATAGAACCAAACACTGTCTTTCTGTCAGCAGGGGCTTCTATACACTTTTTCCACACCTTGTTACGCTTATACTCTCTCAAAAGAGTCAAACCCAAAGCGAGTTTTTTCACAAAATCGGGATTCATTCCCACTTTTCAAATTGTGCCCCTGCACGTATATATTTCCTTGTCTTGTCCAATGACTGATTGACTAATGTTTGAAGGATGGGCGCCTCCTTGGCCACATGATGTGTGGGCGCCTCCCAACTCCCGAAACCTATAAACTCGTATCCCAGGATGGAGGGTCCCAAATCACTTCCTAAAAAAAATCACTTCCTTTTCTTTTATTCAACTTCATTTGAAAAGTAAAATATAAACTTAAAAAATTTCGACATAACCTCCCTACCTGGAGGTGATATAAAAACCTGCTTTAAAAACATAACCTGTTTAAGTTACAAACACTACAATATACAGGCTTACTCAAGCCAACTTTGAAACAAAACCAACTCCCAGGCTAATTACAACACAACATATTGAAAATGTTTTATAACAGTTTCCCAGTATAAAATAACCACAACTACTCCCAACTCCCACACAAATATATACATACCCTGACAACCCAAAATACGATCTAAACTCCTTCCCGGCCTCACCGGTATGGTCCACCTGTCTCAGCTGAAACTAAAACTGTAAAGGGAGAAGGGGTGAGAATAAATCTCAATAAGTTATTATGGATGCAACAATATGCCATATAATATGCAACACACATAAACAGGTTGCTCATATAGTATGCAACACACACATGTTGCTCATATAATATGCAACACACGCAGGTTGCTCATAACCATATTGGTAAAGCGGTAAACACATTCCGTTACCTCCTTTTTACCTTTCCCATCTGAATAATATGTAGTACAACGGTGGGAGTTATACTCCACTCATTTGTGAACTGCTGGTGCATATTCACGTCTTATAAGACCCATTTTCTAGGGAAGATATAAGACATCAGCAATCTTATGAACTGTTCATACATATCCATAGAAGCTGAACCCCGCCCGTAGCCACAGAGGGAGAGGCCCTGTATAAGGAAATCTAAGCACCTTATGGAACAAATCCTATAAGTGATAGTATTCCATATACCCCCGAATAATCAACAGATATAAACATATTCAAGCACGTGATAGATACTCAAAATTAATCCACACCTTGGGATATCAATATGTAACATGGTACTTATTCCTCATGCTAAACCAATCACAATAGTGCAACATATATTTAAACACAATTTAAACCAATAACCACATATAAGTAACCACGTAGGGGTACAATATAATATAAGTAGCCCTACGCATTCATGCCCTAAGGTTGAACACTTTCTATAAAGGTTCCAACCAAGCAATTAGTGCAATATACATTTTACACACTATTTGACCCAACAACCATGTAAATATAACCACAAAAGGGCACCATGAATCACATATGAGCCCTACATATTCATTACACAATATACAATCCAATAACAGGGTATTAATACTCTTGCCCAAACCAATGAAGTAGTGCAACATCTATTTAATGCACTATATGAACCAATAACCATATACAGGTAACCACGTAGAAGTACAATGACTTACAAGTAACCCTACGCGTTCATAACTTAACATTAACCACCTTTTATAAAGGTTTCATAAAAATTTACCAAGTTTTACTAACTATGGTTCAAGTTTCACAATTGACTTTCAACCCTTTTCAAGACAATATTTAAAGCCTTTCCCAATATCAATTTGGACCATTTAAAGTTCCATTGTATAGTACTAAAATTGTACTAGAATCATAGTTGAAGAGTGTTCAATTATATACTGGTTAGACTAGGTTTTCAAAGCTTGGAAAATGGTTCAGAGGCTGCAGGGCAGGGCACGACTCGTGCCTTAGGGCACGACTCGTGCCCAGTTACACCCCACTCAGATACAGTCGTCCCCAAAAGGTCACGACTCATCCCAATCTGGCAACTAGTGTCGCACGACTTGGCTTGACATGGTCACGACTCGTGCTTCAGGGCACGAGTCGTGCCCAATACCAGATTTCACTCTTGCTTGCTGAACAACAGCAGCAAGGCAAGAACAACACAACCCATTATTCCCAGCAACTACAAAGTACCCCACATCAGTATACATGAGTTCTACACCTTTAAATATAATCCCTCCATGCCATACAACATATATAAACAATAACTATATCATTTTCAAACCCATTTCTCAGGCCATGGCATGAAAGTGTTCAAGTTCCACCCACATCATTTTCTTTCCATTCTAAACCTCCAAATAAAATGATCCAACATTACCAAAGATCATTTATACCACATAATAACATCATTTATTGGTATAAACAATTATTTGAACAAAATCATAATAACTTACCCAAAATAGGCCGAAATAAAAAGAAGATTTGATCGGCTCTAAATGATCCACTCGCTTCCCTGAGCGATAATATGAAGTCAAAATCAAAAACGGATTGACGGTTGATTTGTTATATTTTTTGGAAGATGGTCTAGGATTAGTACTCTCTGGAACGTAGGAGAAGAAAGAAGAAGCTGAGAGAAGAAGAAAGAGCTTCTGGGAGTTTTAAAGATTGATATTAGAAATTTTTCACTTTAGTTCCTCCTAGTTTCAAGTTATTGCAATCAACCCCCTTGAGCTTATTTTTACACCTACGCTCCTCAATATTTTTATAAAGCATTTATTTAAAATTCAAATACTATCACTTTACCACAAAAATTTCTATTTATCTCATTTAGACATTATATCATTAAAATTACTTTGATAACCTCTAAATTATCAAGTTATCCGAATAAACACATAACCATTCACAATTTCATATAATGCTTAATATAAGGGGCAATACAACCCACCCCCACGTGCTCCACACGTGGCCAAAATAGTGCCTAGACTTAGGGTCGTGACATGATGACTCTGTCTGCAATAGGGCTGCATTGAATCTCTTCAAGCTGGGGCTTTGATAAGCTGTTCTCTCAGGCTCTCCCGTATCAGTATTTTTGGCCAGGGTATTCTCTGCATTCACTTTGCTACATGATGGAGTCGCTCCTTATCAGATTCACTTCGGGATTGCTTTTCAATGCCAATTGGGGCTTCGTCAGGTCACCTCCTCAAAATATGGGCTTCGCCTAGTCATCTCTTCAAAGCCGGGGTCATTCTCTGCACTCTCTTTGCTACTCGCAGCCTCGCCCGCCGACATAACCGCGCAATCCAGACTCGTGGCACGCCCGACTTGCTTAGGCTGCACCATATCATCCATCACTCATTCACTTCTCAAATACATTTCAGAGGGTTCACAACCCATACATCATCACACATACATACATTCATCCCATATACAATCATCAACTCATACATCACCATCTACATAATCCCCACTTCATTTTCATCCTCAATTGAGATGGACTCATGCAATAAAGTCTAATAATGCATAAAGCTAACAATAATTGAATTCAAATTCATGCAAAGTGCCTAGAGTGTTGTGTTTTTTCTCCCACAGGGTACAATAATCAAATGATCATAATCTGATCATGGGAACTGCTCCCCAAATCAAAATCTGGACAAAGAATTCAAATCCTGCAGGTGGCATATTATGCTTTTATCATCTTCATCAGTCTCAGACTTATCAGCATCATCTGAAAGAGCCCTAGCTGCCTCAGTCTCCAAGCAATGCTCGTCAAATTCATCAACCTGAAATCATCAGCAAAGTCCGCTTTGTACGACAAACAATCATCAAAGTCCATCTTGCAACGGCAAATCATTAGCAAAGCCCGTCTTGCAACAGCAAATCGTCAGCAAAGTCCGTTTTGCACAGTAATTTAACAGCAAAGTTCGTGTTCTACCCTACAAGTGCTTCCAAAGCCAGCCAACCACCTCAAGCGATCACCTTTCGTGTGCACAACCCTTGCATGTAAGCACATCATAGGCATGAAAGTACATCTCATTCAACTGCAAATCATCATGTCTTATGTTTACTTTCTCGATAAAGTAATTTCATTTCCTTGGAGTTCATCTCGCGCTACTTTTGAGTTAATCTCGATCATCTTATTTAGGCTCGTTCCTACACCTCTTTAGGCTCGTTCCTATACCTCTTTAGGCTCATTCCTATACCTTTTTAGGCTCGTTCCTGAGATCTGTTGACTTTGTATACCCTTACGTTGTAAATAAATGATCTTATCCTAGATCCATCGGATTCATTGAGATCTGTTGACTTTGGATACCCTTCCGTTGTAAATAAACTATCTTATCCTAGAGCCAGTGTGGTCTTGAAATTTTAGAATAATGGAAACAGCAACCCTAGTCGCTGTCTTTCCTCTTTAGGCTCGTTCCTATACCTCTTTAGGCTCGTTCCTATACCTCTTTAGGCTTGTTCCTCATTTCTACACCTCTTTAGGCTCGTTCCTGTACCTCTCTAGGCTCGTTCCTGTACCCCTTTAGGCTCGTTCCTATACCTCCGAACTACGATCTGGCTTGATTCCCTTTTAGGGATATGTAGGAATCCTTTCTCCAAAGGTCCATCCATTTGACCATTTTGGTCTTTCTTCGGTTTGAGGCACCGCAAGTTCTCACTTCCTTGAACTACGATCTGGCTTGATTCCATTTTAGGGATACGTAGGAATCCTTTCTCGAGAGGTTCAGCCATTCGACCATTCTGGTCTATCTTTCCCATCATTCGATTCTCAAGCTTGTGATCTTTCTATCGACAACCCCACTTCTTCCATAAGTGACATTGCCGAGGGGCTCTGTGAGTACCCCAATCTAACTCGCGACCCTTTATAAATGCCTTTTAATATAATAAAAGTGTACTAGGGGCATTTTATTACATTCGCATCTCATTCCTAGACTTCTGAGGGCTTTTCGTAAGTTTCTTGGGCTGGAAGAACCTATGGGGAATTATGCAGTTTGGACCTTTAAGGAATTGTTCAAGAGGGTTCCAGAATCTGCCACCTTGCATGTTTCTAGAAAACAAGCAGTTACGACTCGTCCCGTCATGCGATATAGTTAGCTATGTCCATGCAGCTATAAATTGAGCCCTTCCCCTCTCATTTCTGGATCCCTTCTCGACCCCTTAATGTCACTCTGCCCAAATTATGCCAGAAACTCTTCTCTCTCCTCATACACACACAAACATACACCAATTCTCTCTTAATTCACACCTTCCCACACACAATTCAATCTCTCCTTCATTTCACACACACATTGAAGATTCGAGTCTCATATCTCCTTCTGTGTTCTAATCTTATTTCTGAAGCTGAATTGAAGGTCCTTATACCTAACTTGGTATAAGGATTGAGGATCTACGAGGGTAACACATCCTAACTCCCTTTCTCTTTCTCTATTTTCATTACTTAGTGTAATTGCCATGCTTAATCTGTTATTTGGTTTAGAACCAGATTAGATGCGCCATGTTATAGTCTCAGATTGCATTTAGTATGCATTGCTTTGCAAATTTGTGTGATGAATGTGCACCAAATTTCGCGGGAAAATTCGATTTTGCGTTTCTTTGAAAATCAAATAAAACCGGAAAAAGACGGAGTCGCCACGCCATTTTTGTTTTAAGGGCCAAAACTTTGAAAAATGTCCGAGATTAGAGATTTGGGTTCGGAGGTCACGTTACATGCCGGGAAGGACGTTAGTGTGCACCCGGAATGCCTCGTAAAACAAGTCTTCCAAGCTAAAAATCATTTGTTCGTGTGTGTGTGTGTTACTTTGGCCAAAATAAGTTGAAACTGAAGAAACTAAAAATTGGGAATTCTTTATTAGACTTTGGACAGATCCCATGATTTTTGGTGTGATTTTTGGGTTGAGATTTGACACTCAAAAGATTTTTGGAAGTTGAAAATCATTTCTGCCAGAATGAAAAAGGCAGTGGACACTTGATTTTGAAATGGACTTTAGGGCTTGAAAACTCCAGAATCTGGGAAAAGTCCAAGAATGAAAAATGTTCAAAACACCTTAAATAAGGTTTTTGTAAAATAACTTCCCATTTTGGAGATGATTTGAGGGACCAAAACCTTCTGGAAATCTCAGATGTGAGATCTGGATTTCCAAAGACTGATGAACTGGCCTTTAAAGGAAAATTTGAAAAATGGATTTTTACTCACGCAAAAAATAAAGTAAAAATATGTATGGAAAGCTCTGGATATTTTCTACAAAAAGTATTTTGTAGTCAATACCAAATTCCAAGTTTATCTGTGTCCAAAAATTTAGACAATGGACTGAGGTCTTAGAAAATTGCTACTGGACAGCAACTTCTCAAGAAGGAAAATGTGATTTTAAAGGGGGTTTTGCATCCATGCTTGTCCCCATTTCCCTAGGTTTGATTAGTAGTCACTAGACATTTTAGTGGTGATCTACTATATCAAACCATCCTTGGGGTACATTAGGACTTAAGCATTTCATTTGCTTGGGAAGGGGAATTTTGTAGAGATGAAATTAAAGAGAAAAATCAACTAGAGATTTAAAATGTGGACCATTTGAGATGGTCATTCATGAATATGAACTTCAAGATGACCATCTTAGGTCAAGATTTAAGTTAAACTAGACATAAAGTAAATCAAAGTAAGGAGAACAAGATGAACAAGAAGTTAAAAGGGAGTTTTAGGGTTTAGAGAAGGAGGGCTTTACCAATGGTGACACCCTATCTTCCTAGGCTTGGAATTTGACTTGAGGAGTATCAAGATTTGGTGTTTGACTTGAGGAGTATCAAGATTTGGTGTTTGGATTTGTGTTTGGGTGGATTCAAGGCTTGAATGTGTTTAGGGTTTGATGATAGAGTTGGTCAAAGAGAAAACAAGTAGATAACACTTAAGTCCTCTATGTTTTCTCTCTAATCCTCCTCCTAAGGGGTGATTTGAGCTTGGATTGGTGTATGTATGAGAGTATGTATGAGAGTGTTTTGAAAGTATTTTGAGTGAGTAGGGTTTGGGAAAGATTGAAGAGAAAATAGTGGCAATTCTAGTGAATTCCCACTGTTTTCTCCCTATTTTTCACCAGAATACAGTTGCTGTGAGTGATTTGTGTTGTGTAGACTGAGAGAGGAGGGTTCAATTTATAGCCCTCTGTGAGATGCAAACATGTCCGCGCGGAGGGTCTTGGACAGTGCACCGTTCATCCGCTACAGCAGTGCCGTTGGACAGGAGGAATATTTTCAGAAAATTCAAACTGATTGCTGTTTTTCAACTTGCTTAATTCGGATTTTCCAATTTCTTTTGCTTTTTGGGATTCTTTTCTTGGTTTAACTTTAAATGGCAACGCCCATTTTACCCTTACTTTGTTAGAAAAGTTAGGAATGTTAGGAATGTTAGTAATGTTAGAATTTTCGTTAATTTTCTAACGAAAAAGCTACCAACTCAAATTGGAGCACTTACAGTAGCCCCTCGGCGACGGCGCTTTCGAAGGAAGCGGGGTCATCGATAAGAGTAAGGCTCCATTTTTGACAGGATGATCAAGTGATCGAGTGGCTGAACCTAGCGATAGGCTACCTACGTATCCCGAATGGGAATCAAGCCAGCCGTAGTTCGGGTCTTTGACCCTGGAGTGACTGTTTTAGGATGTCAACCTGGCGAGCGAGTTCTACAGTTGATTGCTGGAAGAAACTTTGCTGGGGATAAGAGATGACCATTTCAGTCTGATGGCTAGAGTTGTATATCCGCTCTGCTGGGGATAGGAATGACCATTTTCGGTCGGATGGCTATCCGCTCTGCTGGGAATAGGAATGACCATTTTTGGTCTGATGACTATCCGCTCTTGCTGGGGATAGGAATGACCATTTTCGGTCGGATGGCTATCCGCTCTGCTGGGGATAGGAATGACCATTTTCGGTCGGATGGCTGAACCTAATGATAGGCTACCTACGTATCCTTAAGAGGAATCAAGCCAGTCGTAGTTCGGGTCTTTGACCCTAAGATTTGACTATTTTTGGGAAGTCGCCCTATGATCTGACTATTTTTGGAAAGTCGCCCTATGATCTGACTATTTTTGGGAAGTCGCCCTATGATCTGACTATTTTTGGGAAGTCGCCCTATGGTTTGACTATTTTGGGGAAGTCACCCTATGATCTGACTATTTTGGGGAAGTCGCCCTATGGTTTGACTATTTTGGGGAAGTCACCCTATTAATGACTTTGGTTTGTCGAATTAGGGGATGATTGCGATTTATCGCTTTCCTCGTGTTGTGTGTGATAGCGTTTTAGGTGCCTCAAACCTTAATGATGGCGTCTTAGGTGCCTCGAACCTTCATGATGGCGTCTTAGGTGCCTCGAACCTTGGAGATGGCGTCTTAGGTGCCTCGAACCTTGATTTGAAATGATTTCCCTTTGATGGTTTGGGATAGATGGTCTATTGGTGGACTTCATTTGAAGGGATCGGTCTTATGTTTGCTGCCGAGGAAATGGATGATAATGGGAAAAGAAACGGGATTCCGTTAACTTCGCTGGGGATTTTGTTAGCCTTTTTTGGAGTTTAGTTTAGGAGTATGAACCTAAATGGGGACTTAGTTCAGGAGTATGATTCTAAGTCGAGATTTAGTTCAGGGGTATGAACCTAAATGGGGACTTAGTTCAGGAGTATGATTCTAAGTCGAGGTTTAGTTCGTGGGTATGAACCTAAATGGGGACTTATTTCAGAGTATGATTCTAAGTCGAGGTTTAGTTCGAGTGAGTATGAACCTAAATGGGGACTTAGTTCAAGAGTATGATTCTAAGTCGAGGTTTTGTTCAGGAGTATGAACCTAAATGGGGACTTAGTTCAGGAGTATGATTCTAAGTCGAGGTTTTGTTCAGGAGTATGAACCTAAATGGGGACTTAGTTCAGGAGTATGATTCTAAGTCGTGGTTTAGTTCAGGAGTATGAACCTAAATAGGGACTTAGTTCAGGAGTATGATTCTAAGTCGAGGTTTAGTTCAGGAGTATGAACCTAAATGGGGACTTAGTTCAGGAGTATGATTCTAAGTCGAGGTTTAGTTCGGGGTTATGAACCTAAGTGGGGACTCGGTTCAGAGTATGATTCTAAGTCGAGGTCTTGGTTCAGGAGTATGAACCTAAATGGGAACTTAGTTCAGGAGTATGATCCTAAGTCGGGGTTTGGTTCAGGAGTATGAACCTAAGCTGAGGTTTTGTACCTGAGGGAGACTATTTGAAGGTGTTCTTGCTGGGGAATATTCGGGCTTACGAGAACTATCGGGAAGAAGGGTGACCAATGTTGGTCAAGTGGATGTACCTATGGTAGGCTACATAGTGGCGATAACGAGAGGCCACGGACTTTGTACCCAAGGTTGACTGCTCTTAGGGGAGTCACCCGAGGATTGACTATTTTAGGGAAGTCGCCCGAGGATTGACTATTTTAGGGAAGTCGCCCGAGGATTGACTATTTTAGGGAAGTCGCCCGAGAATTGACTATTTTAGGGTTGACTATTTTAGGGAAGTCGCCCGAGAATTGACTATTTTAGGGAAGTCGCCCGAGGATTGACTATTTTAGGGAAGTCGCCCGAGAATTGACTATTTTAGGGAAGTCGCCCGAGGATTGACTATTTTAGGGAAGTCGCCCGAGGATTGACTATTTTAGGGAAGTCGCCCGAGGATTGACTATTTTAGGGAAGTCTCCCGAGGATTGACTATTTTAAGGAAGTCGCCCGAGGATTGCTAAAGCTTACGTGGCTATTTGCGAAGGTAGAGATAGCTAACGCTATGGGTAATCATGCAACATTTGTGAGTGTATGCATATTTTTGAGATATGTTGAAGGACTAACGTACCTTTGCTGTGCTTACCTGCAGGAGAGCAATTTGCGAGGCTGTGTGGTAGTTGATAGTGTTGAGAGTCTTGATGCATCTCTTGAGAACTTGGCGTCTCTGATCGATTTGTATTTGAGAACTTGGTGTCTCTGACCGATTTGTATTTGAGACCTTGGCATCCCTGACCGATTTGTATTTGAGATCTTGGCATCTCTGACCGATTTGTATTTGAGATCTTGGCGTCTCTGACCGATTTGTATTTGAGAAGTTGGTGTCCCTGACCGATTTATATTTGAGAACTTGGCATCTCTGACCGAATTGTATTTGAGAACTTGGCGTCTCTGACCGAACGGTAGACACTGGAGGTGGTCTTCATTGGGGGCTGTTTTCATCCATTTGTGGACATTGGAGGTCGTCTTTAGCAAGTTGCAGACGCCGGAGCTTGTCTTTGCCAAACTGTAGATGCTGGAGGCTGTCTTCATCCATTTGTGGACATTGGAGGTCGTCTTTGGTGAAGATCATCCTTGCCGAAAAGGGGGATTTGATTTCACGTTTGAATTCCTGCATTCGTTAGTGAAGAGGAAGATGCATATATGACATTTATGATGACAGATGCATGCATAGAGCCAAAAATGATTGTGAGAGTATCACTGCATATGTTTGCGAGATGATGCATTTACTTGCTTTCGAAGATGCACTTAGCCTAAGCTTTTGGCAGGGAATTTATGATCTTCAATCACTTAGGATTTTTCCTATTGATTCAAGTTTTGTGCATGCTACATGAGCCCTTAGGATATTTTTGTGGGGATGCATGGTGATGAGAGGGGATGCATTGGGATGTATGTGTCTGGAGACTGTTTGGAACAGATTTTGAGCAAGTGGGGGAGGTGAGAGCCTTCGATTACGATTTAAACAGTGGTTGTTGATGAGGTTTTGTTAACAGTATCACATGGACCTCAATCTTGATGAGATTGGATTCGGATCCCGGGTCTTGTTTGGAATTTTCCCTCTCAATTTTGGTCATTTGAAGCCGTCTTTGACAGGCTCTAGGGCACGTTGATATGAGTGAAACTTCTTTCATTTGGGTGAGCCGTGACTTGGCCGAAACCTTGTTCGGAGAATGATTTGATGAAATTGCTAATGCCGGGTGAAACCCAGATCTTAGATTCCGACGCTACGGGAAGGCCGCTATGTACCAAGTTCTGGCCGAAAATCTAGTGTTGATGTGACTAGACCTTTCTTGTGACTTGATAAAATTCGAGTCCAGAGGACCGGCTTGGCAAAGTCCAGTATTCGAAGCGGTGACTTGGCGAGGCCCTAATCTTATAACCTCGTTGTGATTCTGACATAATTAGCAGAGTCCCAATCTGATTGGTAATGTAAAGCGATCCTGAGAATAATTTGATGAAGATCGAATCTATCTTGTAGTGAAGAACCCAATGTGGACCCAAAGATGACTATATAAGTCCCAGCTTGAAGAGCGTACGCACAGAGAACCCGGAGAACCGCTTAGCGAAGCCCCAGCGTGAAGAAATTCAGAGTAGTCTAACAGAGGAGGCACCCATCTTTTCAGACCTTAGTCAACCAGTTACTGAACAAGACTCATAAATGTTTACGTGCAGGGGCATATCTTTTGAAAGGTGGGAATTTCTCCCGAATTTGTGTATGAATCTCTCGCTTTTGGGTTTGACTCTTTTGAGAGAGTATAAACATAACAAGGTGTGGAAACGTGTATGGAAGCCCCGCCGACGTAAAAGACAAATGCTTTGGCTCTATTTCCCTATGATGGAGAGAGAGAAGACTTGTCGAGACACTTGAAAACTTGTCTTATTCATGATGATCACAAGGCTGCTTAAAACCCTTTGTTAATATTCGGGTTATTCAACTCCTAAATCTGATATGAACAAATATTTTGATTAATCACGAGGAGAAAATCAACTGATATCGAGAATCAAGCTCGGAAGAACGGAAAGTGTATAGGGACGATCCTTGATGAGACCGGATTTTTTTTTTTTGAGATTTGTTTGTGATTTCGACCGGACCATTTCTGGTTGCCTACGTTCCCTCCATTATGAAGATCTCAGGTCGCCGTAGTTCGGGCTTATCCCGAATGAAAAGAGAATGAATGTGAAAATTCAAGACTTAGAGGTCCTTTTGGGAATTTGAGGATTGGAGATTCGAATAACATATCCCCTTAGAGTGTCCATGAAAGACACGGATGCGAAGCCCCAGTGGGACATTCACGGCAAGTGTTTGTGAGGAGAAATGAAATATGCTCTCATGAAGGGAAGGATTGAATTTGCACAACCTTTGATTGATGATTTTGAACCCAGATGAATTAGATTCCAATTTAAGCAAGCAATGAAGCATTAATTTGGTTTAGATCTTAAAGATTTTACGATGAAATTGCTATCCGATAGGAATTGCAGCTGGGTTTCCGGGCTTCGATCGGCCATCGGGTAATTTTGGGAGTTATGACCTCTTAAAGTGAGGGGTCATTTGGGCCTTTCTTGACTGAACCTCTAAAGATGAGAGGTTGGCTTGCAGGGATGTGTTTGGAAAATCTATGGCAGGGAAGATTGATTGCCCCTAAGGATGAGAGGTCAAATTTTGACCTTGACCAAAGGCGAGGGTAATGGTGATGGGAGTATCCTCTAAAATTAAGAGGATGGCTTGGGATTGGTTTAAGGTATTGATAAGAGGAAGTTCAAGCTATCGAGAACTTTTGTGAACTTGCGAGAATTCGGGCTCCTTTTTGATCATTGGAGAGCCTCTTTTTTTTTTTTTTTTTTGGAAGGCTTCCTGATGAGCTTGGAATTATATCCGAGATTGTGAGGATTTTAAAATCATTCTTTTGAGAATTCAGAAGGCCTCTTTGAGGAGTTGAGAATTATCTTTCCTTCCTTCACAATTTGAACATTTTATGCATCGCCGACTCTCGACGCTAACTTCTTTGGCGTTGCTTGGACTTCTCTCAATAAGGAGCAAAGGTGATGGCTAAACAGGGTTTCAAAACATGCCGATCTTGAAATGAAAGGGTAGTGTTTAGTGAGGGTGAGGTAATGGCTTTCCTATGGGTGAAAGGCTTCAACCGCAATCCCTACCGGATGACCTGAGATTAAGTCTTCATTGCTTGCTTAAGCTTTAAATGAGAAAAGATCCATGCAAATTCATCGAACAACGAGATGATGAGGCTGATGAAAGGGATGTGAGCATATGAGATGCAAGATGGGGATTTGATAAGCCCCAATTTGAGAGGGATATCAATTGATTTTCTCACTCCAATTAATTTAAATATTAATCACTTCAAAGAATTAGTGGTTGAGCAGCACAAGTGATCATCTAGGATAAAATCATTTCAATTAAGCGTAACGTGGGTGTGCAAGTGATGTCTCGAGTCTAGCAAGAAAAGAAGAAAGACTTATATATATATAAATTTTAAATGATAGTTAAGCTATCTTTCCACAACATTCGAGGTGGACAAAACCGACAAGTGTCCAAGATGGACTTAGGTGAAAGAAAACTACTAGAACCTACGAAGGTTGACTAAAAGACTATTTTAGAGATAGGTAGCCCCTAGTCTAGCCGCTCTTTCTTTGTTGGACCATGCATCTATTCTTCGACGCTGGAGATGGGAGCTATTGCAGGTCTTTCCATCAGGACTTCTTCTTGCTCAATCCAACCATTTTCCTTGCCTGCGATGGCTGGTTCATTGACCTCGCAAAGGGAGGAGTCAAACTCCATTATGTTCCCAAGTCTTGGGCCACCAAACTCGATCATGTTGACACTCAGGTTGTTATTTCTAGGGAGCGGGTTATTGATAGTATTAGGCCCTTCAGGAACCTCTAACCTCCCTTGTTCAATCAAACCTTGGATTGCCTTTTTCGGGGGACGCAATCATCTGCGTCAGTGCCCGTGGTACCGATTGAAAGGCAAAATGCTTGGAGGTATCCAAAGGAGCATTGGGGTTTCTAGGCTGATAATTTTCCAAAGGCCAGAGCAAACCTTCTCTCACCAAACCTCTGAAGATATCACTCAAAGGCATCCCAAAGTTTCTCAAGTCTTGGAGCCGGGATCTGGATGCATCAGGTTTCTTGGGAACAAAGGAAGTGGCATTGTTACGATCTGCCCGCATAGCTAATCACTTCTTTACCTTTTGGTTGGGAAGGAGCCGTGTTGGAGGTGGAAGAAACCCGGTATGCGTAGCGGGTGCGGCGGTCGAGCTGCGATTGTAAGCCTTTTCGAACTTAGCCTCGGAATTAACCATTGCACGCAAGTCGGCATAGGGGAAGTGGCGAGGGAAGCTCTCAAATGCGGCTTCAAACATGGCGAAATATGCTCTAATCGCTCTTCGTCGAGGGAGGAATGGCCATTTCACCGAGCTTTAAGTTCCACCTTTTATAGAAATCCCCAATATTCTCATCGGTGGCGCCGCACCGTTGTCTGCAGTCAACTCGTTTGTTTCCCATTCCAAGTTGGCTTTATACTTATACGTGAAAGTCTTTGGTAATCTGCTCCCAAGTAGCCCTAGCTTCTCAAAGCTACAATCGGAAAAACCATTTCAAAGCCCCCGACTTCAAAGAGAGATCAAGTAGTCGGCCAATTTGGTTTGTGCATCCCTTAGCTTTCATTGCCAAAGTGTAGGTGTCCAAGTGAGTTTTAGGGCACGCACTTCCATCAAATGCTTCGAGATTGGGCATCACGAACTTGTGAGGCAGGGTACAATTGAGTCGGGATCCGTAGGCCGAAGAGCGGTGTTCCTTTTGACGGTCAATTCAGCGATCTGCGCTTTCATTTCCTTGTGTTGCTCCATAAACCAAGCCAATTGGGGATCCAAAGGTGGAGCGGGAATGCCCGAGCCGATATTTGAGCCAGAAGAGGACTAGGGTTGGTGGTGCATTGGTGGAAGGAATACCATATCCCGGAGCATAGGTGAAAACCTGTCCTTGGCCCAAATTACCCCGGGAGTGTAGGTAGGAGCTTGGGCAAAGGGATAGAACCCAACGACTTCTTTGTTGGCTTCCAATCGGCAGAGAAGATGGAGGCAGATCTGAGGTAGCCGAGATGGCTTGGATTTCCGGAGTGAGGCCCATAAGTAGGCTTAAGTGCGGGCTGCCGTCCCTGGTTGTTGAATTGCATGGCCCGGTTGTGGCGAGGATGCATAATCGAGAGGATACTTTGGTCCTGGTGATTCGATGAAACCGGGATGGGGGCTTGGTAACCCATTGAACCCCGAGTGAGAAATGGGTTTGCGGAAACTGTGTGAGGAGCGGTGAGCTAGCATCATTCTCGAGGAGGGGCTCCCCGACCGTTGCCCCGAACCAAACCGTGGTGGCATTCCAAACCGTTGCCGCGAAAGTCCGGATTGATTGGTCCCAAACCTGAGGCGGGATCCCAATTTGCTTTGTGGCATTCCGGGGTATCCCCAACCATGGGAAGGCATTTCGTGCGACTTTGTCCCCACCGAGGCATTGCGAATCGGCTCGTCCGTCAGCCGCGTGGATCCGGTGGTTCGCGGTTGGGGAGTCGGGCTGTCCTAGAGATCGAGGAGCATGGGCTCGGTGGTAGTATCGTGGGAGGCCGTGGTGGCATCCTCGAGTAGTCGGGTTGACCAAGAGCGGGATTGAGGTCTTCCTCTTCTTCCACGATCAAGGTGCCATCCGGGTTGAGGCGGCGGCCAATCCATGGCTTTTGATAGCCTCCATAAGGTCGTTCACGTGCTTCCTGTCGCACTCTCATCTGTTCAGCTAACTGATTCCATTGTGGTTCTGTTTGAGGAGTCCCAGGAGGCGGAGTGGTGTTGTCCCCATCGTTACCGGTTGATGCAGACATTCTGAAACTCGGAGTCGAAGCAAACGGTGAAGCTGATGATGCACTTGATTCTTCCCAACTGATCAGACGATGACCCGGTGCCCGAAACCAACCTTTGTGAGGAGCTGCGGGGGAAAAGGCACGAGGGTTCAGATGTCTGGGAATGAAGGAGGGTAAGTGTTTGGGCTTTGGGCTCATGCAACATGCGGTTATTTGTTCACGTTTACTTAAAACATGTTTTATTAACCTAATCGGTTGGAAAAGATTGCTCTTCTTTTCGCAAACTACTCTGGATCCTGGATCAGTGGGCCCCGTCACTACGTCTATAAGCCCCTCGTATTCCACCTGTATTTCGACCTCCCAGGGTGGACAGCCCCGGGAGAGGGTCCTATAGGGCAAGCGGGTCCCACCGACCGAAAGAAAAACGATCCTAAAAGTCTGGCGGGTAATCGAGTCTTAACGGGCATTCGATGTAAATTACGAACAAAGCTGACGTCAAAAGTCAAGATCATGTCCGAGGGCTCGACGAAAAGTCGGCATGATTTGGACTGATAAATGTCCACGATTGATCTTGACTTGTCGTCAATTAGGCCGTAATTAGGCATGGAATAACCATTAATCCTTGATGACTCAGTGTCATGCTGGGAGTCAGTGTATAATTTGTGCCAGTCAGAGCCGAAGTCAAGGCGCCGGTGTAAGTACCCCAATCTGGATCACCCCCTTTCAAGCACACGGGAAGCACCGCAGACTCATCAACGCAGTCTCGACGACCCCTCTCACTCAAAACCCTCTCTAAACCCCCAGCCAAACCAAGGGAGGAGCCTTTCTGGGATAAAAAGGGACAAAAGGACCTTTCGGGAATTTTCAGGAAATTGGGAAAGCAATATTGGTCCGTACGGACCTCTTTGTTGTCATAATTACTGAATCTCCTTAAAGTCCACAATATTCCCTCAAATCCCGGGGAAAATGATTACTCCCCTGCAGAGTTGGTCCGTACGGACCTCTTTGCATGCAAGATGGTCCGTACGGACCTTATTGCTCAGGGGACACCAAAATTGCAAATATTCCTCCATCATCACAGATTCTCTCAAATCGAGGAAAACCAAAATACTGGATTACCAAGGAGGTCCGTACGGACCTCATTGCACCTAATCTGGCACTATAAATAGAGGGCTCCCCCTCCTCATTTTCACACACCTCCCACTTCTCTCTTCCTCCCTAGGCCTTCTGGCTTGCCTTCTAAGTCCTTTCGAGGCATTCCCGGCCCCTTTCGGATCCTTCCGAGGCCTTCCGAGCCCCCTCGTGGTGCTCCGAAGCCTCCCCGAGCGCTCCCGAGACGCTCCCGCGCTGCCCCGAGGCACTCTCGAGGTACTCTAAGGCCCCTCGTGGTACTCCGAGGCCTCGCCTCGGTCTTTCCACCTGTCCCGCTCTTTCCGAGTCAAACCGACGATCCCAAACCACGCCGAAACTCGCCCGAGTGACTCCCGCCACCACAACGCACGCCGAAAATCCGCCCGAGTGACTCCCGCCACCACAACGCACGCCGAACCTCTCGCCCGAGTGATCCCGACGATCCCCACGCACGCCGAACCTCTCGCCCGAACGCAGCCTTCTACAACCTCAACTCACGCCGAAACTCGTCCGCGTACAACCGGTCCCTCCCGAAGCAATCCCGATCCATACCGAAACGATACTCCGACCTCAAACACTATTCCCAGCGAAGACAGACACGAACCAACATTGGTAAGGCTTCCTTCCTACACTATTTCAATACATTTCCATACATAGCATACAATGTAGACATCCGATACAGCATGCATTTTTAAAAGCACACACACACACACACAACATTTAAAGGATATTAGGGGTATCCGAAAGACTCGTTTTACGAGGCTACTCGGGTGAGCTCTAATATTCTAATATTCTCTTCCCGGGGAGTCATCTGACCTCCGAACTCAAAATCTCATCACACAAAAAACAGTTTAAAATTATCTTTAAACTGATGCCCTTTTTCAATGTTTTGGGCTTAATAAAAAACGGCGTGGCGACTCTACAAAACAAAAACGGCGAGACACCCGCTCCAACGCGAAAGATGCCAGATGCCGGGGCGCGATTGCGCTGCCTCTCGGATCCGGGTAATTTCAGTTGGCGACTCCGCTGGGGAATATTTTGTTTCATAATCTTTTTAAACAAAACAAAAGATTTTTAAAACGATGATGAGGGTCAAACTTTCATTTTACCCCTTCCTTTAACTGTTGTGTGTGTGTGCACGTGCTTCGTTTTTATTTTACAAAAAAAATAAAAATACAAAAAAAAAATGCATCAATATACATCTGTGCATACATTTAAAATTCTTCAAAAACTTCGTTTTACTCGTAAAATAATTTTAGAGACCGCACACTACGCGCACCGCCGCTCGGTTACACCGCACTCTACTCACACCGCCGCTCGGCTACACCGCACGCTACGCGCACCGCCGCCGGATACACCGCACACTACAACCCTCAACCCGGAGTGGTCTCGCCAGTCCGTTAGGTCTTCCTAGGCCTCTTGGACGCGCACGGGATCATTCCAAACATCCCATCCTAGCCAAGCGTCAACCCCGCACGTTTGAGTCTTGAGTCACACTCGTCCGCACTCGGTTGGTTTTTACCCAGCCCGTGTCATACAAACTCGAATACATATACCATGCCGGCCATTTTTCGAGTCAAGGCTCGAACTCAAGATCCCTTGCGCAAGCAAAGCGATGAAAGGTCATGCTAAAATCTTGACCTCGATCTTGATTTCCGAAGCTACACCTGCACGATGTTCCGTCCCGATATACATCCATGCTCGCATGACACCATGTCATCACGCCTTTGATACGTCGCCCATGACGATATGACCTACCTAACGCCTAACGTCACGCATCCCTTGCGCAAGCAAGGTAAAGAGAGGTCATGCCGAACTTCGACTCGATCTTGACTTAGTGGCCGGCTCGCTCGGTTCACTATTCACATGGCTAACGTATCAAAACGAACATGACAGCTTGGTCCTTAGGTTCGATTTTTCTTTAGGCCGGTGGAAACCGCTTGCACTATAGGACCTCGCCCGAGGCCGTCCACCCCGGGATGTCGAAATACAGTGCAAAACGAGGGGCTTATAGCCGCACGTATGGTCTCCACCGACCCAGATCTAGCATAGTTGCGAAAAAGAAGAGCAATCTTTTCCAACCTACCTAGGATTCTGAGAAAACACGTTTTAAGTAAATTAAAACAAAAAAAAAAAAATCAAAAATAAAAGAAACGGAAACCGCATGCCACGTGAGCTTTCCCCTTTTATCCCGTTAGGCCATTCCCGTGTCTAAACCTTGCCCGTCACCCTCCAAATAACCGAGAGTGGTTGAGAATACCTGAAGCCGCCTTTTCAAAAGATTTGAGGTCACAAGGTCCGATAGCCCTTCCAGCTTCAACGGTCCGCACCGTCCGATACTCCCCATGACGGATCAACAGATAACAATGAGGGAAACGGAACCCCGCCACTAAGGAACCTCCAGACAATGGAGGAGGTGCTGCGAGCCTTCGAAACCATCAAGAAGCGCCAAGAGGAACAAAGCAAGCTCTCGGGATCGCCGACACCTTGCGTCTTCGAGGAACCGCTGCAGCTTCCCAACCCGACGGAACCTTTGTTCTCATAGAGGACGAAGATATACCGGCTCCCGGTTTCTCAAAGCTATCAGCAGGTCCCGCCTCCGCCAAGCTACGAGATCCCAAGAACGCAGCGCCTCCGCTCAAAGCTCCTCAGCGCTGGGCCAAGCAGCCCGACATGCCCGCCAAGACAAGCCAGCTTCCGGCTCGCACATCAAGCTCGCACTAACAAGACACATACGTGCTCGCTCCGCTGTATCCCAATGCATCTCGGTATCCCCAGATTCAATCCTTTGCCTCTATACGAGCCTCGCAACCACAATCAAAAGTCCCCATTCTTACCAGGACAGCATCCCGAGCGGATATCCCGACATCTCAAGTTTGCCACCGCTAGTCTCGCCAATTGGGGCTAACGAATCGTTTCCCCAGCCTCCCAAACACAACCCTAATGACCCGGCAATCACGCCCTCAACTTCAACACCCTGTGGTATGGGTTGGTATACACTCAACTACCTCCCCAAGACTCCCGAATGGCGATCCCATCACCCAATCCACCTCCATCTTCGGTTTCCGTCCCCGAAAACGGTAACCCACCTCGCATACCGATCCTCACATGGCTTCGGGCCGATCGAACAAATGAAGGACATGCAAGGCAAGCTAGCTAGTTCTCAAGGACTCCCTCCCGCCACCGATCCGAACAAAGTGGTCCCTCTCCCTCCAAAGTTCAGATGCCTAAATGGAAAAGTTTGACGGAACGTAATGCCCAAAACCCACATCGACACCTACGTCCCGGGTATGAGAGCCAAAGGGGCAACCCCTCAACCGTATGGCGCATCATTTTCGCATTCCCTCAAATCCACAAAGACTAAGGTGGTTCCTCAACGTGAAGGCGTAAAACCGCTCCACGTGGGATCGATCGCTGAAATCTTCTTGGAAAAGTACCGCGCCAACCTTGAATGGGAAACAAACCGCCATGACCCGCAAGCCACCGAACAAAAGGATGACGAACCAACCGGGCGAGTTCTACAAAAGATGGAACCTGAAGCTAAGCGAGATAATGGATCCACTTTCCAAAGAAGAGCAGATGGACATCTTCCATTCCCGCCTCAAGCCATCTTTGAGAACCTTGATCGCCCACCATTTCTACCCGGATCTCCGTGCCATGGTCAACGCCGGACAAAGTTTGAAAAGACTCGAGTCTTCAAAAGGCAACAAAGAACCCCGCCTCATCTTACCGCTATCGAACAAACCTCGGCAACTTCAACTCCCGCTCCGACCAAAGGAAAGGAAGCAAATGGAACAAAGGCACTACATTCGTAACTGAGCTCAAGTAAACCGCGATCAAGCACCCCAAAGAATAACAACCCCCTCGCTTCCCACGCCCAAAGATTTAGATAACCCGGAAATGCCCTCGGGTCAAGTATTTGAGGCTTTGGTGAAGCGAAATCTTCTCAAACCACTCGAGAATTTCCAACCGAAGACTCTCAAGCCCAACATGGATATGAGCAAACACCGCGCCTTCCACAACTACCCCGGCCACACCACCGACAATTGCTTCGTGCTCAAGCAGTGGTCCAGGGCTCATTGAGGAGGGAAAATTGGAACGCCCTCGTGGTCCCAATACCATCGGAAATCCATTCCCGAACGACAGGGTAAACTCAATAGCCTTCGACGAAACTCCAAGCGAGAGCGCACCCCCGCAATTTCCGAGACCGTCGCATGTTGTCCCGCTACGACCTGGGAGCGTGAAACCGTAGTCAAAAGATCTCGTGACCGGGAATTCCGACAAGAACGCCCAAGGGCAACCGTCTCCCTACGATCTTTGCCCCGCCCAAGGCATACAAATGGATGGATCGAACGTTCCCCGTAAGAGACCGAGTCCAACGGTAGCACGGGAAGCGGTTTAGCCTTCACAGACGATGACTTGCCAATATGTGAGAATCGGCACAACGAAGCCCTCCTCATCCTCATAAAAATAGAGATGTTCTTCCTCCCGAACGCCTTGATTGATAACGGCTCCGCAGCCAACATCATCGCTTAAGCACACCGAAGCGACTCCACATCGACCGTTCTCTCGATAAGGCCTTCACCTCGTAATCCGAGCCTACGATTCCACCGCACGACCAATCGTAGGAGTCATCAATTTGAGGATCCAATTCGACGTACAACCGGAGCCTGTAGAGTTCCAAGTCGTGGAAATCAAACCAACCTTCTCTCGCTTTGTTGGGACGACCTCGATACATCGATGAAAGCAAGATCATCTACTCTTCACCAATGCGTGAAATTCATCAATGCCAATGGAGCGATCGAAGTGATCCGCGGAAGCAAGCAGTAATGGCAAGTGCTTGGCCGCAAGCTACGACCTGTAAGAAGGTCCCGACATGACCGAATACTCTTCTCCGTATGATTCTCCTACCCCGTCCCGCTACGAAGTGGATCCTTACATCCACGCTCTAAGCCGCGACGAGCCGGAAATTGAAGAACTCATGGGTCGATGACAACTCGATATATGCGACCGTGAAGAATGCTTCGAGAGAGGATCAAGAGATGGGTGCCCTAATGGAGATTGATCGAGGAGTAGACCCTTACTTCGCCGAAAACCCTCTTGCAAACCGGCTCATCACCAATCCCCCGCACAAGACAACCCTCTAGCCGACACTCTCGGATCTTACTGGGACAGCCCATCACAGCCTAGTTCAATTCAACATTCCTGTCCGACCCGGACGAACAATGGCGCAACCTCCTCCAAGGCTTAATCAGGAAGGAGATATAGCATGTCCGCTCGAATCGACATTGTAAACGCCGTCCAAGCAAAGATCCTGATAAAGAGGCAGATTCTATGAAAGTGATCAACATCGCAAGAATCAACTCCGACCGCCGAATGCTTCGCCCTCCTAGAAGTAGCCCTCGCCGACTTCTATCATCAAAAACCCCCAAGGACCGGTGGCAACACTAATGGAGGGACATCATCGTGGAGCAGCCTAAAAACCTCCGCGATCCGGTTTGAAATCGAACCGCATGCAAGCTACTTTCCGGACTCATGCCAAGGGAAGATTGGCCACCCGAACCAAAGACCACTCCCTCTAGAGCTACAAACCCATCCGAGAGTAATGAAGCCCGGTCCAATCCCTCGTCGCCTATAGTCTAGCTTCGAGTCTTGTTGTCTGTCTATTCACATCTTTTGAGTCTTTTGACGGCTTTACGCCCGACGATTGTGAATCTTTGATCAACAATGTACAGCCTTCACGCTTTCAATAAAAGGTCCGACCTTCCTAAAAACCATTTCATTGCATCTTTAACAAATGATGATATTAACTAATCAAAACAAGTTAATAACAATTGCATCTATACAAAAGGCAAACACATTAATTAAATAAATGCATCAAGCAAACATTTAAGCATGTTGTCAAACGAGAGAAAACCGGGCCCAAGCCGCCGAGAAGGTTTTAATCACAACGATTTGCAAGATTGCCGAAGAGCCAAAGAGACGCAAGTCCGACGCCATTTCCAAAGACAAACCGCATCTTCCAATACCTCAAGAACGGGAAACCACCTTCATGAACAAGGAAGACCCACACACGTAAGGGGTCAAAACCAAGAGCATCATGGCCCTAAAACGCCTAGCCTCTCACTTCGTCATCCTCGGGGACATGTTATACAAGAAACGCTACCACGGGCCACTCCTACGCCGCACGCCCAAGAAGAAGCAAACAAGTTCATGAACGAAGTCCACAATGGGGCTTCGCGGTCCCCACATGAACGCCGAGCCCCGATGCAAATCATTCTCGTGATGGGCTACTACCGGATCTCCATGGAGGCGCATTGCATCCACTTTGTCCGAAGCCGCGACAAGTGCCAACGGTTCTCCAACCTCAATCATCCGCCGCCCCACGATCTCTACCGCATGACTACACCTTGGCCCTTTGCCACTTGGGGAATTGACGTCATCGGGAAAATCGCTCCGCCAGCAAAGAATCTGGTCACGAGTTCATCTTAGTAGCCATCGACTACTTCACCAAATGGGTCGAAGCCAAGTCCTACAAGGTACTCACCTCCAAGAAGGTCGCGCATTTCCTCAAGGAAAACATCATCTCGCCGATACGGCATCCCAAATGAGGTCATATCGTACAACGGCTCACACTTCGAAGGGGAATTCGGCTGCATCACCGGGCTGAATTCAAGATCACACGCCACAAATCTTCTCCCTACCGCCACAAACAAACGGCGCCGTGGAAGCAAAGAAACAAAACCCTCGAACGGATCATCCGAAAATGACCACCCGAGGACGAGATTGGCCCGAGAAGCCGCACCTTGCACTTTGGGGCTACCGCACATCGGGCCGTAATGCCCACGGGAGAAACCCCATTTGCCCCGACATACGGATGGAAGCAAGCCCTTCCCATCGAGCTAGAAATTCCCTCACTCCGAGCGCCGCTGAAAATGACATCAACGAAGTCGAATGGCTCCGGCCGACACGACGAATTGGCTCGCTAGACGAGCGACGACTAAAGGCCATGGAACACGTCCGAGCCTATCAAAGCAGATGGCTAGAGCTTTCGACAAGAAAGTCAAATCCCGAGACATCGTGGAAGGTGACCTCGTACTCAAAGAAAAGCCTCCCACTCGAACCAACCCACCGGGAAAATGGGAACCCACATGGATCGGCCCTTTCGTGGTTCAAAAGATCTTCTCCTGAGGCGCCATGAAGCCGATGCACCTAGACGGCAATCCCTTCATGAATCCAAATAACTAAGCAAACTTCGCAGATACTTCGCCTAAAGAAGAACAACTGCGCATCCTCGCACTCCATGTAGTGTCGAACTACGCACCCGAGCCCTCTAGTCCGGGGGAACGTAGGCAACCTTAATTGGTCCGGTCTAAAAATACACAAAAAGTCAAAAGTTTGAATGTCAATCAAGACCTCCATCAAGCTACGCACTTTTCAAGAAACACGCCCCAACAAATACCTTGACCAAGTCAAACGACGGCGGCAACATCAAAGGACATCCGAGGGTCACTCAAGATCAAACGACCGACTCATGTCCGCTTCCAAGCCAGGGCTTGTCTTTGCCCTCACGCGCTTCAAAAAAAAAAAAAGAAGCTCGAGCAAGGGCTCACAAAAAAAATAATAAAAAAAGAGAGCTCGAGCAAGGGCTCACAAAAAAAAAACAATAAATAAAAGAAGCTCAAGCAGAAGCTGCAAAAAAGAGGTCAAGAGCCCGACGCCAACAAGCGGCAAGGAAGCTACGAAAAAGACCGTCAGAACGACTTGTCAGGGGAGCATTCAACCTCTCGCCCAAGCACAAAGCCTCAAGAAAGGGATTGCCGTCATGGCCTGCATCGCTTCAAGCCCGCAAATGCAAATGTAAAAGTTCAAGGACGGACGCCGACAAAGTGCACAAAGTAAGCAAAGGCAGAACAAGAGATCTTGCTTCTCGATAAAGCTTTAAAAGTAAATCACAAATCACTAACGGTTACAACATTTCTTGATGAGTTCAAGCACGGTCTACTCTCAAGTTCACAACATGCTAAAAGACAAATTTTAATACATTTAACTAATAATGTGTTTGCAATGCAATGAATGGATACCTAGGAGGTCATTCCGCGCCATCTCGCGCTTGTCCCCTCGCCATTCTTTCCTTTCTTCCCTCGTCCCCGGCGAGTCTTCTTTCTCTCCACGTGAACCAACTCGCGTCTCTCGCCCGAGATCCGGGGTCCTCCCCGTAGAGTCAAACAATCCAAGAGCTCTCGTGGCTTCATTCGCCCGTGCTTCGGCTCGGATCTCCTCCCCGCGAGTCCGTAAAAGAGGACCTCTCCCCGTCCCGGTCAACCCTAGTCTCGTAGTCAAACAAAGTGTCTCCCGTCACATCCAAAGTGGTCGACCTGTGCTTCGGCACTCCTAAGGCAATAGCTACTACGGCAACCGGTCCTGCATCGCTACACGCCCGCTTCCAAGACCACTTGGGATCGCCCAACACGCCGCTCATACCAGCCGTGCACCGAGTCGTCAATACGACGCTCCCGACGCCTAAGGAGTACCACAGAGGGAAAGCGGAATACTTCCATACCCTCGTAAAATACAAGAAGGCACCCGAAGCCGCCATACAAAGAGGAACTACCTCCGCAAAGAGCAAGGTCATCCCACCAACAAAGGCTCCTCGCTTCATCCCAAACCGCCGGAAACAAGCGACGGAATATAGAAGGAGGACCAAGACAAACCTGAATTCTCGACAACGTAGGACCCCTCCCGCAAGATCCTCCTAGTCTCAATCCTCCAAAGCGAACCCACCAGCCGGATCTCGATGCGTACTAAGCCGTGCCATCCATCTCTCCCAGCGGACCGATCCATATCCAACACAAGAGGTCGCCGAGCAAATGACCACGGGCTAAACGACGTCTGAGCCTCGGGCATGGCCTCGAAGTCTCTCTCGCAGCCTACAAGGTGAGCAAAGCGGGGCTTCCCCTCTCATGAACCGATCCCCGCCGCTGACGGCCGATACCATGAAGAGTCTCCCCAAAGACCAACGGGACAATATCCTCTCCACTCCGCAGCGTCTCTACCACATCTAGCAAAGCCCCATCACAAATGCCAAGGGAGCCGACCATGAAAAGCGTCGCCATCACGCACAAGGCAAATGCGTCCCAAGAGACGCCACTCATCATCAACCATGAACCGCTCCGCAGCTCGTAAATGTCGATATGACCCGAATCAAGGATCATGCCCCGCACTTTTTCCAACGAAGTACGAAGAAAGCCCGCAAGCTTCACGCGCACCGCAGACCACCAATCAAAGGAAGCGAGATGGCCTCCACCTCCGGCCCCCCATCAAAGCCCGAAAATCCTCAAAAGTGGGCACCATTTCATTATAGGAGAAACAAGACACATGCCTCCTAACATCCTGTAACTTCGCGGCAGCCCGCAACAAATCCCAATCAGAACCAACTCCTTAAAAGACCAAATCGAGCAAAGACGAAACCTTACCTCGAAAGCCCGTCTCGATGCCTCATACGACGCCGCATCCACGTTTCAACCGCTCAAGGAAGTGTGCTTGCCTCTCCCGCGAAAGCCTCGGCAAAATTCTAGGGACGTACGAAGAATCCATGGCAAAAATGGAGGTTCCTAGAGAAAATGGGGAAGAAAGCTCGAAAATGGCCGCAAATGGGGAAATGGGGAAGAACCAGACACCGGAAAGCATTTATCTCCTTCCCAAAGCAAGGTTGGTCCGTACGGACCTCTTTGCATGCTAGGTATGTCCGTACGGACCTCCTTGCAAACGTAACCCATTTTCCCCAAAGAAACAAGATAACAACCACCGTCCTCAAGAAACCTTGCTCCAAACCGCCCAAACACTCGGCCAAAGCCATTCCCTGCAAACATACACTACCCACAAACGCACTCTCACTCACGTGGCATGCACAAAAATAAAATAATAATAGCAACCATTTCTAGGACAAATCCCGGAATCACAAAAATGACATTACATCTTAAAATAAAATGCCGTTTGCCATGCAAATACGTGTGTTTTATTACAGTACCCATAAATGTCTGCTGCTAAACAAAAAAAAAAAGAGGGATATGAAAAGAGGGAAAGCAAATGAATCCTAATCGACTCCTCAAAGATCATCATCCTCGCCAAGGTCCTCCAGAGAGAAGTCGGGCATCCCAAATAACTCGCCCGTCACATCCTCGTCGTCCGAATACCGAGCACCCACGGAGGCTCCCACGAAAAGTACTCGTAAGGATCAAATCCGGCGAAAGGATCAAAGAAAGAAGGCTCGAGGAACCTCACCCCCGCGCGCCATGCGGAGGCATGAACCGATAAAAGGGCCGCTCCCTCGAAGGCCCCGCAGCCTCCCGAAGACGTCCCCGCATCCATGCTATGCCGCCTCGAAGGTCCCTCCTGCTGCGGCTCCGGCTCGGCTCTAGGCGGAGGAACGTCCACATAATGCCTCGAAGGCATAGGCTCGTACGCCGGCACGCGTCGCGAAGACCGACAAGATATCTTCGAAGCCATCTTCTTCGCAAACGACCTCATCGCCACGTAACGGCGAGTCAAGATATCATAGGCTCTCCCCGGACTCCGCACCAACAAGCGCCCAAGGAAACGCCAAGAATACAGCTTATACTCAACAACAAAAAGAGAAAAATACGTAAAAGATGCCAAGATGGAAAAGAGTCGCACACTCACCGATCTATCGGGATCCACTCGTATGCAGCAGAGCTCGCTCAGAACGGCATGCACACCCTCCTCCTCGATCCGTCCCCCGGACGTACGTGAAATCCGGCCCCGCATCGGAACCTCTGGGGAGCTCGCGGGCCGCCTCTCTCTCCTGCGCCGCACTGCGGCGTCCTCGCCTTCCTCCTCACGAAGGCCCCGTACTCCTCTCCATACAAAATGAACTCCTCGCCGACACCGCCAAGGTACCTCTCAAAATCGAGCACGTCCATGTCTCGGGAATCAAGCATCCCAAAGGGAGGGTCCCTGAGCCACGGGAAGCACACCGGCCATGCCGCGAAGACCCGCTCCCGCATACATGACATCACAAGTCAAGCCCCGCAAAGATCTTCCGTCAAGCGCTGCCACTCTCTGGAGCCCTCAAACTCATTCCTCATACCGAGCCCACGGAACAAAACGAACCCTCCGGCTACCCCTCTCCGTACGCTTCCCGCACATCCCCGTAGGCGATGGTGAGCTTCCCCCGCCGGTCCTCCTCTTCCTCGCCGTACGAGCTCAAATTTCAAAGATAGCAGTGGTACGCAAAGAATGCTCTGATCTCTATCCCACTGGAAGCACCTGAAAATCTCATAAGAACCACACCTCGCGACAAAAACAGAGAAGGCTCAAGCAAAAGAAAACGGAGAAACGACAAGTTGCTAAATCAAAACAAAGAATAAACTCATACCTCCAAAGCGAAGTCAAAACAAAGCCAATGAATCAAGCCACACCCGGCTAAACCGGTCCAAAGAGAAGTAGAGCTCACCCAAGCCTCGCTCGCCCCAAGCAATATCACGCACCCTATCCAGGTCAATCAAGCTCTCCAATAGAGCAAAGGGAGCCGCGGTCGCGTGGTTCGAGAACAAAGTCTCTGACAAGGCATACCACAAAAAGGAGCGCGCTACCGCTCCGTCGTCACCCGGCCGGTACCCCTGGATGTAGGCCCCAATGCCGGACGTGATCCTCGCTCCACATCGCTATACAAAGATGCCTGTGCCCTCGCGAGGACGAGGCTCAAAGCCCAAGCAGCCTCGGTCAACACCACATCGTAGATCATATCTCCACCGTACCGCCCTCCTTTTCAAGGAAAGCCCGATAATCGCAAAGCAAAATCGGTCGGCGTCACCGTCACCTCTCCCTGCCTCGATGGAAGGTGTGGGTGGTATCCCACCGCACTCGTAAAGGCCAAGGAAGACGCTCTTGTTCTTCCTCGTATCGAAACTCCGGCCAGTGTTCTCGACGAACACCCCAGGTGCCGAAGCGTAGACCAGCCTCCTAGGACTCGGCCTACCGTCCACGTAAATATCGTGCATCCGCCGCCATAGCCAACAAATGCCTCGAGCGACCCCGAGTCTTCATCCTCTCGCCTTCCCGCCATAAGCTCCCGCATCCCGCAGTAAACACAAAGAAAGGTACGTCAATCACAGTACTTAATATAAAACAAAGGCACATATAACCCGTCACAAAACACGGCACACATTGCACATTTTTTTCACATATATCCCGTCACAAAACACGGCACACATTGCACATATTTTTCACATATAACCCGTCACAAAAATACGGCACATATTGCACATATTTTCCCCACAAAGTCCGTCACCCAAAAACATGGCACACACGGCACGACACATATGCATAACACATTTTTCAAAAAAAATCCGTCCCTACACGGCACACACTTTCACATATAACCCGTCACAAAACACGGCACATGTCACATTTTTCACAAAAATTATCACTACACGATAATTTTTCTCATAATGTACATACATAAACAGCATACGGTACAAAACACCAAAGCATGCATTTCATTAGAGAAGCACTTTATTTTCACAAATAAAAGCTAATCAACACATTTCTGCACAAAATACACATACCCACAATTTTTACATGTCCATTTTCAACAATTCATCAAGAATTTCACAAAAAGGCATAAAATAATAACAAAAAAATTCAAAAATGCGAAAAACTAAAACCTAGTTCTAGCATTCAAAAATTCGAGCAGGGAATCAAAACGGAACGGATTTCTTACCTCCCCGACGTTCATAAAGCGACGATTGTGCACCTCCGGATTCGGATACAAAACATCCGGGTTCTTCGAAGATGGAACGAACGAAATCCAATTTCTTTGAAGCTCCATCCGTTGCTCGACCACCTCTTGGCTGCGTTGACGACGACTCCTTCGAGATCCTTCCGCCATTGCAAGCGATTCAAGCGGAAAAATGGAAGATTTTGGTAAAAATGGAGGATTTTTTCTCTCTCTCTCTCGCCTGGTTCACGAACTGGAAATGAGGAAGAAGAAGTGGGGGAGCCTCGGCATTTAAACCTGGTCAAAATCTGGGAACTGTAAAAAACCAACTTGGTCCGTACGGACCTCTTTGCAACCAGGTTGGTCCGTACGGACCTCTTTGCAAGGGGTGGCCAAATTACTTTCCTGCCCTTATAATCTTTGCCCCTGGCTGTCCTAAGGCCTTTTCCAGCAAATCCAAGTGCAGAATGGTCCCTAACCCTTCAATTCAACCATCGGCCATCAACGTAAGACCGGTCCTCGCCCACTTCAACGGCAATTCAACCACCGGCCATCAACGTAAGACCGGTCCTCGCCCACTCCAACGGCAATTCAATCCCCGGCCATCAACGTAAGACCGGTCCTCGCCCACTCCAACGGCAATTCAATCCCCGGCCGTCAACGTAAGACCGGTCCTCGCCCACTCCAACGGCAATTCAATCCCCGACCATCAACGTAAGACCGGTCCTCGCCCACTCCAACGGCAATTCAATCCCCGGCCATCAACGTAAGACCGGTCCTCGCCCACTTCAACGGCAATTCAACCACCGCCCGCTCAACGGCAATTCAAGAAGGAGCCAACACCTCCCAGCACGAATCCCAAGGCACGAGACGCCTCCAAAACGCCCGACGACAATTCAAGAAGGAGCCAACACCTCCCAGCACGAATCCCAAGGCACAAGACGCCTCCAAACGCTCAACGGCAATTCAACCAACGCCCGCTCAACGGCAATTCAAGAAGGAGCCGACACCTCCCAGCACGAATCCCAAGGCACAAGACGCCTCCAAACGCTCAACGACAACTCAACCACTGGCCCTCAAAGGAGGTCCGAAGTCATCTTCCCAACAGAAAAGATGCCCCTACAAGGTCACGCATCCCCAGCAATTCAAGCACCGGCAGTCAGTGTAAGCCCGAACTTCGCCCACTTCAACGGTAACGCAAGCACCGGCCATCAAAGTAAGCCCGAGCTCCTCCCCAACAAGTCGAAAGGGAAGTCATACAAGATTGCATATCCTCAAAGACTGGCCATCATCCTTGCCCACTCAACGGCAAAACAAGCACAAGAAGGAGCCAACACCTCCGAGTACAAGTCCCAAGGCACAAAGCGCCTCCAAAATGCCAAATGGTGAAGCAATCACCGGCCGTCATCCTTGCCCACTTCAACGGCAACGCAAGCACCGGCAGTCATCATAAGTCCAACCTTCTACTCAACATGCAAAAACACAAAGGCATCTACGCCTCTCGAAGCACAAGGCAGCCACGCCTCCACAAATGCGGCTAGAAGATGATTCAAAGTCTCGCGCATTACATCAATCGCGGCTAGAAGACGATTCAAAGTCTCGCGCATTACATCAATCATGCGGCTAGAAGACGATCCAAAGTCCTCGCGCATTACATCCACAAATGCGGCTAGAAGACGATTCAAAGTCCTCGCATTACATCAACTGGCTAGAAGACGATCCAAAGTCTCGCGCATTACATCCACAAATGCGGCTAGAAGACGATTCAAAGTCCTCGCGCATTACATCAATCGCGGCTAGAAGACGATTCAAAGTCCTCGCATTACATCAACCGCCGCGAAGACGATTCAAAGTCCTCCAAATAAGTGGCACCCACCGCCGCCGTAAGACGATTCAAAGTCCTCCAAGGCACCAATCGCCGCCAAGACGATTCAAAGTCCTCGCGCATTACATCAACCGCCGCCGTAAGACGATTCAAAGTCCTCCGGCGTGGCACCAACCGCAATCGAAGACGATTCAAGTCCTCACAGCCTATCCCGGCCGGAAGGCCTTAAACCACCCGATTAGGAAAATCGTAAAATTTCTATCCCAGACACCACCACGTCCTCACAATTGACCTTGGCGGTCATCACATCTTAGACACCACCCCGTCCTTATCACCGACCTCGGGGTCACACAACACTTCAGTGGCACCACCACGCCCGCACTCACAAATTCACGACCTCGAACTACGACTGTGCTTGATTCCCGCCAGGATACGTAGGAATCCTATCACAGGTCCAGCCATCGACCTATGCGGTCACCCAGACACCACCACGTCCTTACCATTGACCTCGGCGGTCACACAACACTTCGTGGCACCACCACGCCCGCACTCACAGATTTCACGACCTCGAACTACGACTGTGCTTGATTCCCGCCGGGGATACGTAGGAATCCTATCACAGGTCCACCATCGACCTATGCGGTCACCCAGACACCACCACGTCCCTACCACCGACCTCGGCGGTCACACGACACTTCAGGGCACCACCACGCCCGCATTCACAAAACACTCACCCCACACCCGAACTACGACCACTGTGCTTGATTCCCGCCAGGATACGTAGGAATCCTATCACAGGTCCGAAATTATCGACCTAAACGGTCACACAAAAGGACACCACCACGTCCTCACATTGACCTCCTCACGGTCACTTCCTCTCCCAAAGACGCGATCCAGTTAGGACCCTTATCTTATCGGCGACCCCACTTCTTTCATAAGTGACGTCGTCGAGGGGCTTCGTAAGTACCCCAACTGATCACCCCCTTTCAAACACACGGGAAGCACCGCAGACTCATCAACGCAGCCTCGTCGACCCCTCTCACTCAAAACCCTCTCTAAACCCCCAGCCAAACCAAGGGAGGAGCCTTTCTGGGATAAAAAGGGACAAAAGGACCTTTCGGGAATTTTCAGGAAATTGGGAAAGCAATATTGGTCCGCACGGACCTCTTTGTTGTCATAATTACTGAATCTCCTTAAAGTCCACAATATTCCCTCAAATCCCGGGGAAAATGATTACTCCCCTGCAGAGTTGGTCCGTACGGACCTCTTTGCATGCAAGATGGTCCGTACGGACCTTATTGCTCGGGGACACCAAAATTGCAAATAGTCCTCCATCATCACGGATTCTCTCAAATCGAGGAAAACCAAAATACTGGATTACCAAGGAGGTCCGTACGGACCTCATTGCACCTAATCTGGCACTATAAATAGAGGGCTCCCCCTCCTCATTTTCACACACCTCCCACTTCTCTCTTCCTCCCTAGGCCTTCTGGCTTGCCTTCTAAGTCCTTTCGAGGCATTCCCGGCCCCTTTCGGATCCTTCCGAGGCCTTCCGAGCCCCCTCGTGGTGCTCCGAAGCCTCCCCGAGCGCTCCCGAGACGCTCCCGCGCAGCCCCGAGGCACTCTCGAGGTACTCGAGGCCCTCGTGGTACTCCGAGGCCTTGCCTGGTCTTTCCACGGTGTCCCGGCTCTTTCCGAGTCAAACCGACGATCCCAAACCACGCCGAAACTCTGCCCGAGTGACTCCTGCCACCACAACGCACGCCGAAACTCTGCCCGAGTGACTCCTGCCACCACAACGCACGCCGAACCTCTGCCCGAGTGATCCCGACGATCCCCACGCACGCCGAACCTCTGCCCGAACGCAGCCTACAACCTCAACTCACGCCGAAACTCTGTCCGCAGACAATCGGTCCCTCCCGAAGCAATCCCGATCCATACCGAAACGATACTCCGACCTCAAACACTATTCCCCAGCGGAAGACAGACACGAACCAACATTGGTAAGGCTTCCTTCCTACACTATTTCAATACATTTCCATACATAGCATACAATGTAGACATCCGATACAGCATGCATTTTTAAAAGCACACACACACACACAACATTTAAAGGATATTAGGGGTATCCGAAAGACTCGTTTTACGAGGCTACTCGGGTGAGCTCTAATATTCTAATATTCTCTTCCCGGGGAGTCATCTGACCTCCGAACTCAAAATCTCATCACACAAAAAACAGTTTAAAATTATCTTTAAACTGATGCCCTTTTTCAATGTTTTGGGCTTAATAAAAAATGGCGTGGCGACTCTACAAAACAAAAACGGCGAGACACCCGCTCCAACGCGAAAGATGCCAGATGCCGGGGCGCGATTGCGCTGCCTCTCGGATCCGGGTAATTTCAGCCGGTCAATATCTTGGTCAAAGTCTGCGGCGGAAAACCGGCAGAACTTCGACTGATTAGGGTCCCCGAAAGATATTGAGTCGGTGTGCCGACAAAGGCTTGAAAGGAAAGGTCTATACGCAGACAGGGCATGACACAAACCAGACTAAAAACCAACCGGGTCTCGGACAAAGTGTGTCACGGACAAGTGCATGGTCGACACGAGGCTCCATGGGATGTTTGGGTAGTCCTGTGCTTGCACCGAGAGGCATAATAAGACCAAACGGGCCGCGACAAGGATTTCCCCGGGTTAGGGACGTAGTGTGCAGTGTAAGGTCACGTGCGCGTAGTGTGCAAGCAGTCTATCTTCTTTTTCTGAGTAAAATAGAAATTTTTCATGTGTCTTAAAAAGAATGATGCATGATTTTTTTTTGAAAATTTTCTTTTTTTTTTTGAAAATCTTTTTTTTTTTTGAATTTTTTTTTGAAATGAGCACATAAGCACATAAGCACAAAAATTCCAACAGTTAGGGACATGATTTCGACAGTCAAAATTTTGACTTTTTCCGAGGCGGCCAAAACAACACGAAAATGTGCAAAAATCAACACACACAACAAATGATTTTTAATGCCGGGACGGAAGCTTGACCCTCAAAAGCTTTTCTCTTTTTTTTGAAAACAATGATACCGGTACGTGGGATTGTTAAACCACAATTTATCCCCGACTCGTGTTAGGAGGCGATAACGGGAAGTTTAATGGTTTCCACCAATATACCAAATATCATTTTTTTTTAGAAAAAGCTTAATTTTTCCCCAGCGGAGTCGCCACTGTGATGAATGTGCACCAAATTTCGCGGGAAAATTCGATTTTGCGTTTCTTTGAAAATCAAATAAAACCGGAAAAAGACGGAGTCGCCACGCCATTTTTGTTTTAAGGGCCAAAACTTTGAAAAATGCCCGAGATTAGAGATTTGGGTTCGGAGGTCACGTTACATGCCGGGAAGGACGTTAGTGTGCACCCGGAATGCCTCGTAAAACGAGTCTTCCAAGCTAAAAATCATTTGTTCGTGTGTGTGTGTGTTACTTTGGCCAAAATAAGTTGAAACTGAGGAAAGTAAAAATTGAGAATTCTTTATTAGACTTTGGACAGATCCCATGATTTTTGGTGTGATTTTTGGATTAATATTTGACACTCAAAAGATTTTTGGAAGTTGAAAATCATTTCTGCCAGAATGAAAAAGGCAGTGGACACTTGATTTTGAAATGGACTTTAGGGCTTGAAAACTTCAGAATCTGGGAAAAGTCCGAGAATGAAAAATGTTCAAAACACCTTAAATAAGGTTTTTGTAAAAGAAATTCCCATTTTGGAGATGATTTGAGGGACCAAAACCTTCTGGAAATCTCAGATGTGAGATCTGGATTTCCAAAGACTGATGAACTGACCTTTAAAGGAAATTTTGAAAAATGGATTTTTACTCACGCAAAAAATAAAGTAAAAATATTTCTGGAAAGCTATGGATGTTGGATACAAAAAGTATTTTGTAGTAAATACCAAATTCCAAGTTTATCTGTGTCCAAAAATTTAGGCAATGGACTGAGGTCTTAGAAAATTGCTACTGGACAGCAACTTCTCAAGAAGGAAAATGTGATTTTAAAGGGGGTTTTGCATCCATGCTTGTCCCCATTTACCTAGGTTTTGATTAGTAGTCACTAGACATTTTAGTGGTGATCTACTATATCAAACCATCCTTGGGGTACATTAGGACTTAAGCATTTCATTTGCTTGGGAAGGGGAATTTTGTAGAGATGAAATTAAAGAGAAAAATCAACTAGAGATTTAAAATGTGGACCATTTGAGATGGTCATTCATGAAGATGAACTTCAAGATGACCATCTTAGGTCAAGATTTAAGTTAAACTAGACATAAAGTAAATCAAAGTAAGGAGAACAAGATGAACAAGAAGTTAAAAGGGAGTTTTAGGGTTTAGAGAAGGAGGGCTTTACCAATGGTGACACCCTATCTTCCTAGGCTTGGAATTTGACTTGAGGAGTATCAAGATTTGGTGTTTGACTTGAGGAGTATCAAGATTTGGTGTTTGGATTTGTGTTTGGGTGGATTCAAGGCTTGAATGTGTTTAGGGTTTGATGATAGAGTTGGTCAAAGAGAAAACAAGTAGATAACACTTAAGTCCTCTATGTTTTCTCTCTAATCCTCCTCCTAAGGGGTGATTTGAGCTTGGATTGGTGTATGTATGAGAGTATGTATGAGAGTGTTTTGAAAGTATTTTGAGTGAGTGGGGTTTGGGAAAGATTGAAGAGAAAATAGTGGCAATTCTAGTGAATTCCCACTGTTTTCTCCCTATTTTTCGCCAGAATACAGTTGCTGTGAGTGATTGTGTTGTGTAAACTGAGAGAGGAGGGTTCAATTTATAGCCCTCTGTGAGATGCAAACATGTCCGCGCGGAGGGTCTTGACAGCGTAATCGTTCATCTCACAAGCAAGTGTGCCGGCATTGGACAGAGGAATATTTTCGAAAATTCAAACGATTCTTTGTTTTTCAACTTGCTTAATTCGGATTTTTCCAATTTCTTTTGCTTTTTGGGATTCTTTTCTTGGTTTAACTTTAAATGGCAATGCCCATTTTACCCTTACTTTGTTAGAAAAGTTAGGAATGTTAGGAATGTTAGAATTTTCGTTAATTTTCTAACGAAAAAGCTACCAACTCAAATTGGAGCACTTACAATTTGTGATCATGCTTCTCATATTAATATGCTTTATGCTTAAATGTCAAGGTGAGTGTGGATCATTCCATATCCACACTCATCTGACCATCGATCTCTCTTTGAGGTCTTCGTGACCTGTTTTCTATATCTATTGATCTCAAACTTGCCATTACTTGTCTCTGTAATCAATTCATTTGTAAAACTATGCAGATGGCATGGTGTGTCACGCGACACACTTGGCCATTCTAGGTCCTGTGTCGTGTGACACACCTAGCCCATCTACAACAGTTCCATTTTCAGTTGTAATCTGTTCAGTCATTGTAATCAGGTTGTGGTCCCCTGCACAAAGTGACTCACAAGATGTATTTTCATCTCTTAAAGCAATATAAATGCATTTATCATATTTCGTCTCACACAATTGCACACACTCATGAATATATTGGATATTTTCATAGAAAGACTCGTTCGCGAGGCGTGTTGGGTGAACTCTCGGTTCTTCCCAACACGTAATCTGACCCCCGAACCCTCTCTCTGATTTCAAATGGTTTTTCAATGTTTTCCTTAAAATGGCGTGGCGACTCCTTTCTTTCACTTTTTACATATTTCCCGTCCCATTTCCAAAACATGAATAATTTTCATACGGGGTATGTTCACCGGGCCAAACGGGCCAGGGCCAAACGGGCCAAGGGCAACGGTTCGCGCTGACCTCCCACAAATTTAGGCCCATTTTGGCTATCTCCAACCTCAGTAGGGGATTTGTGAATGATATTCTGTAGAGAATTTCGTTCATCACTGTGAACCTTATTGACTTTTTCTTGATAAGTCTAGCAGGTGCTTCATCATCTGGGAGTTGATTTTTTTCAATGAAGTCCATGTAGTCATCTATCCAACACTTTTCCTCCCCATCTAGGAGCATTACTCGTAGTCTTTCATATGCAGGTTTTTCGACAAAGACTATGAGTGGGTTAGAGTCGGGATTTGCCACGTCAATAGTTGCCAGTTTAGATAGAACATCTGCCACTTGATTATCCTCCCTTCCTATCTGACTTATTTAAAAAAAAATCAGCTTTTTCGTCATGTATAAGACGAGGTCTTTATACTTCGTAAGTGTGGGATGTTGAGTGCTATACTCACCTTTTATCTTCTTGACTACGAGTTGGGAGTCACAGAAGGCAGCGACTTTAGTTGCTCCATAAAAGGATGCCAACTCTATATCAAATATCAGGGCCTCGTATTCAGCTTGATTGTTGGAGACAAGAAATTTGAATCTGATTATATCTTGGATGGTGTGCTCTCCATCTGGACTTGCCATCACAACTCCATCTTCGCTTCTTTCCTTTGTGGCTGAACCATATGTGTATATGACCCAACAGTTGGATGGGAACTCGATGGTCGGTTCTTCCCCCGCATGTTTTTTGCACTTACGAGAGGTGGGGTCGTGCTCACCTATAAATGCGATTTCAACCATAAAATCGACCAGAGGCTGTGTTAGGAATGTCTTCCTAGGTTGGTATTTGATATCAAACTCAACGAGCTTGATAGACCAATTAAGGAGACGTCCTGATGTAAGTGCTCCAATTTGAGCTTGTTAGTATTTTCGTTAGAAAATTAACGAAAGTTATAACATTTCTAACAATTCCTAACATTCCTAACATTTCTAACCAAGTAAGGGTAGATTAGGGATTGCCATTTAAAGATAAACCATGGAAAGGAATCAAAAAAGCAAAAGAAATTGGAAAAATCCGAATTGGGCAAGTTGAAAAACATAAACTGCTGGATTTTTGAATTTTATTCTTCCTGTCCAAAGCCTGAAGCTGTAATTAATGAACAGTGCACGTTGTTGATCATGTCCGCGCGGATAGGTTTGTAATTTCAGAGTGCCTATAAATTGAGGCCTTCAGTCTCAGAAATAAAGGAGAAAAAACACAATTTGTAACTGCACCTTGGCGAAAATAGTGAGAAAACAGTGAGAATTCCCTAGAATTGTCACATTTTTCTCAACTATTCACCCAAAATCACACTCACTCAAACACTCTCATATTCAAGCCTCAAACACTCTTACATTCAAGCCAAAAACTCCAAAACACAAAGAAGATTGGTAAACCCTCCTTCTCCTTACCCTAAACTCCTTCATGCATACATTTTCAAACTCCAAAATGTAGTTTGTTCATCATCTTGTCTTAGATCCAAGAAGATCACCATGGAAGTTCATCTCCATGGATGATCTTCTACAAGGATCAACATTATTTTCAAAGCATTCTTACTTACTTGCAAAGAAAACACATTTTCAAAACCCTAAAACTCATTTTCATACATCAAATCTCATTTTCAAAGGATAAAATTCCCCTTCCCAAGCAAATGAAGTGCTTAGTCCTAATGTACCCCAAGGATGGTTTGATATAGTTGATTCACCACTAAAATGTAAAGTGATCACTAATCAAAACCTAGGGAAATGGGGACAAGCATGGATGCCAAATCCCCTTTAAAATCATGTTTTTCTTCAAGAAGAAGTTGCTGTCCAGTAGCAATTTTCTAAGACCCCAGTCCATGGTCTAATTTTTTGGACACAGATAAACTTGGAATTTGGTGTTGACTACAAAACACTTTTTGTAGCCAACATCCAGATATTTCCAGACATATTTTTACTTTATTTTTTTCGTGAGTAATACTCCATTTTTCAAATTTTCTTTTGAAGATCAGATCACCAGTCTCTGGGAGTCCAGATCTCATATCTGAGATTTCCAGAAGGTTTTGGGTCCTAAAATATTCTCCAAAATGAAAAATTCTTTCATAGAAATCTTATTTGAGGTGTCTGGAACAACTTTCATTCTCTGAGTTTTCTCAGATTATGAAGTTTTAAAGCCTTTAAATTCATTTCAAAATCAAGTGTCCACTGCCTTTTTCATTCTGGCAGAAGTGGTTTCCAACTTCCAAAAATCTTTTGAGTACCAAAACTCAACCCAAAAATCACACCAAAAATCATGGGATCTGTTCAAAGTCTAATAAAGAATTCCCAATTTTTACTTCCCTCAGTTTCAACTTATTTTGGCCAAAGTAATACACACACACACACACACAACAAATGATTTTTAGCTTGGAAGACTCGTTTTACGAGGCATTCCGGGTGCACACTAACGTCCTTCCTGGCATGTAACGTGACCTCCGAACCCAAATCTCTAATCTCGGGCATTTTTCAAAGTTTTGGCCCTTAAAACAAAAATGGCGTGGCGACTCCGGTCTTTTTTCGATTGGTTTTTCAAAGAAACGAAAAATTTCAAAAGTAAACCCTTTCGGAAAATAAATTTTGGCGGCACATCGTCACAGTGGCGACTCCGCTGGGGATTAATTTAAGATTTTTCTAAAAAAAAAATGATATTTGGTATATTGGTGGAAACCATTAAACTTCCCGTTATCGCCTCCTAACACGAGTCGGGGATAAATTGTGGTTTAACAATCCCACGTACCGGTATCATTGTTTTCAAAAAAAAAAAGGAAAAGCTTTTGAGGGTCAAGCTTCCGTCCCGGCATTAAAAATCATTTGTTGTGTGTGTGTTGATTTTTGCACATTTTCGTGTTGTTTTGGCCGCCTCGGAAAAAGTCAAAATTTTGACTGTCGGAATTTTTGTGTTTATGTGCTTATGTGTGCATTTACTTTCAAAAAAAAAAATTTCAAAAAAAAAGAATTTAAAAAAAAAAAGGAGTTTCAAAAAAAAAAAGAAAACTTTCAAAAAAAAAATCATGCATCATTCTTTTTAAGACACATAAAAAAATTTCTATTTTACTCAGAAAAAGAAGATAGACTGCTTGCACACTACGCGCACGTGACCGTACACTGCACACTACGTCCCTAACCCGGGGAAATCCTTGTCGCGGCCCGTTTGGTCTTATTACGCCTCTCGGTGCAAGCACAGGACTACCCAAACATCCCATGGAGCCTCGTGTCGACCATGCACTTGTCCGTGACACACTTTTGTCCGAGACCCGATTGGTTTTTAGTCCGAGTCTCGTGTCATGCCCCGTACGTGTATAGACCTTTCCTTTCAAGCCTTTGTCGGCATACCGACTCAATATCTTTCGGGGACCACTAATCGCCGAAGCTCTGCCGGTTTTCCGCCGCATACTTTGACCAAGATATTGACCGGCGCCTTGACTTCGGCTCGACCGGCACAAATTATACACGGACTCCCGATGACACCGAGTCATCAAGGATTAATGATTATTCCATGCCTAATTACGGCTTAAGCGACGACAAGTCAAGATCAATTGTGGACGCTTATCAGTCCAAATCATGCCGACTTTTCGTTGAGCCCTCGGACATGATCTTGACTTTTGACGTCGGCCTTGTCCGTAATTTACATCGAATGCTCGTTAAGACTCGATTACCCGCTAGACTTTTAGGATCGTTTTCTTTCGGTCGGTGGGACCCGCTTGCCCTATAGGACCCTCGCCCGGGCCGCCCACCCCGGGAGGTCGCAATACGGGTGGAATACGAGGGGCTTATAGACGTAGTGACGGCCCACCGATCCAGATCCGAATAGTTTGCGAAAAAGAAGAGCAATCTTTTCCAACCGATTAGGTTAATAAAACATGTTTTAAGTAAACGTGAACAAATAACCGCATGTTGCATGAGCCCAAAGCCCAAACACTTACCCTCCTTCAATTCCCAGACATCTGAACCCTCGTACCTTTTTCCCCGCAGCTCCTCACAAAGGTTGGTTCCGGACTCCGGGTCACCGTTTGATTAGTTGGGAAGAGTCAAGCGTGTCGTCAGCTTCGCCGTTTATTCCGACTCTGGGTTTCAGAATGTCTGCGTCAGCCGGTAATGATGGGGACAACGTTGCTCCGTCCTCCAAAATCCCTCAGACAGACTAGTATTGGATCCAGTTGGTAGAACAGATGAGACTTCGACATGAGGCTCAAATTAACGACCTTCTGGGGGTTGTCGCAAGTCATGGTTTGACTATCAGTCTCAATTCCGATGGCACTTTTATCGCGAAGAAGGAAGAAGGTTCTCCTCCTCTTCTTGATCGTCCCGGATACATCAAGATGCTACCCCAAGATTCCTATGTCTCCACCGCCGGGACTCCTGCCCGTCGACTTACAGGGCAACTGGCCCCCAAACAGCAGTCCAAAAGGCCACCATTCCAACAACAGTCAGGGACGAAAGAGTTCGGCATACCCTCAGTTGTCCCCTCTCAAAGTGATGATCCCGCAAATATCGCACGGGTAATGAAGATCGGGAAACAAATGGAAGAAATATGGTCACCATCAAAGCCCTGGAGGAACGCTGCAATGCATGCAAAGCCTGGATCAAGAGGCCACACGCCACTTCGGGACATTAACAATCTCCCAACTGACTGGGGCTACCCTGAAGGACAAACATATGCCTGTTCCCCTGGATCTTAATACCTCTCATTACCCGGCAGAGTCCGACCATTCGCTTCCAGATGAGCCCAACAGCAGATCTCCCCGGACCAGTTCAACTCAAAGTCACTCCAGCAACGCTCAACCTGAGGTCCCAAATCCACCACCAGCCGTAGAACACATTTGGTGGGATATCTGTGACTGCCCCGACTGCCTTGAAAGGGACTATCAAGACTGGATACACGAGGACCGTCCTCCTAAGAAGAAGAAAGTTTCCTCCCAGCAGAAATTGAAAGAGAGGTTCGAGGCTGGTGATACGAGTGTGGGTACGCTCGGGGAGCCATCTGGGGGATTTGATTACTATGTACTCTACTCCAGCCAGACTTCCCCAAAGCAAACAGGGGTAGAAGAGCCGAAAAGCCTTGCCAGCGATAGAGTTGAGACCTTCGGACACCAGAATACTGTAGACCTAGGTAACTTTATTGCCAATCAGAAATCTATCCCGCGGGATCAGCCAAAGTTCAGTTTGTCCAGCTCCCGAGTGTACACCGACGAAGAAAGACCAACGCCAGTTTGGCGCTCCCACTCAATCAACATGTTGACTGGAGATGGCGACCGCCACAAACGGCCTCAGTATAACCTAGGGGCTTCAGCAAAGGTTCTACCTCGCAAGAAAAAGGCACGAAGTGACCGGCTCGATGACTCTCTTTCTCCAGACAAGCACCAAATCTATGATCTCCGCCTATATGGTAGCATGATTACCTTCTGCGACGAAGATTTGCCAAGAGATGTTTCCCAGCACAATGAAGCTTTGTACATCACCATTAAGCTCAACACCGTATCGCTCCCTAGAGTATTGGTGGATAATGGATCGGCCATTAATGTCCTTCCCCTTAGCATGATGCGGGCCCTGCGCATCAATGAAAGGCATATGATCCCATCTACCCGGATTATAAAGGCCTACGACGGCTCGTCTCGTCCCATCACAGGGACGGTGACTCGGAACTGCAGTACGAAACCCAAATGGTGCCAGCGAAGTTCCATGTAATGGATATCCCATCCGAGTTTACAGCCCTATTAGGACGCCCTTGGTTGCATCACATGAAAGCCATAGCTTCCACCCTCCACCAATGCGTCAAATTCATTAACCGACAAGGGGACCTTGAAGTCATAAGGGGTGACAGTTTCCTCATAGGGAACGAAGCCGAGACCGTCACTAAGCATGCTCTCGGCCGGACACCGGGCTACCTCCTCCGAGTCGACCAAGGGACTATCGGGGCAAGTCTCATCGAATCCCCGTAATCCGGTGATGCCAATTATGTCAATGCACTCAAGCGAGCAGACTCCGAAGAGGTTCGATTCATCAAATTCAATTGTCATTTCCAACATTTGGAGGCATACTGGAAGGAAACATTGAACATCGCCATGATACAGGCACACAAACCCCCGGTCCCTAATCACAGCTTTGTCACCATTCTTCAAACCCACTCTCTCGACCGCCAAGCCAGGAAATTTTCATGATAAAGATCGACAAGCATCGTCATACTCAACTCGAATCAATGAACGTCGTGTGGGACGTCCTCCTTGCTGAACTGCCTGCTAAGCCTTTCCGCTCAAGCATGGGGCATGAGATTTTTCCAGCAGCACACCGAGACGCAATACGCCCTTACATCCGGGATTGAGCGGTCGGATTGTGACGAGATAGAATTCCCCGATTGAGGAAGATCCCTACATTCATATGCTCGGTTGCGGGCGCCGAACACAATTGATTCTCGGTTCGTACAAAGAGATGATAGCAATGACCGAGGAGGGAGGACATAAACGAGACAGCCCCCGAGTCATGAGGCCTCTGACAACAATGCCGCTAAAGAATTGGGAAACTCTCTTAGGCCCGTCCGCGACCAAAGAAGAAATGATCACCCAGCTTGGATTGGTCCCCCGTCCCTTTGTGTCAACCTTTGTAAAGTCCTCCGAGTCTCTCATTGTTGAGTTTGAGTCTTCCGAGTCGTCCGATGGCCTCACGCCTGAAGACCACGAAATTGTAGCCAATACTGTATTCCCTTTTATTCCCAATGAAATGACGAACCTTTCTGAGTATCCCTTGATTGCCACTTTAACTAATGATGAATTAACTAATAATCTAAAAACAGTTAATAACGATTCACTAGATGAAGAAGCAGACACATTAAATGAACAATATATCAAAAGAAATCTTTAAGCGAAGTTATCCGAAAAGAGGAAAATCGAGCCCAAGCCGCCGAAGAGATTTTGACGAGTGTGAATTTGGGAACCTGGAAGAGCCTAAAGAGACGCAGATTGGTAGTTTCTTCGAAGGGACCGAAAGGGATGCCCTAATTGAGCTGCTAAAGGAATTCGTGGATGTGTTCGCATGGTCCTATAAAGATATGCCAGGCCTCGATCCTTCCATAGTTGAGCACCGAATACCTGCTCGACCCGGTAAGTCAAGCCGAGTAAAGCGTAAGCTAAGAAGAATTAAGCCCTAATGGTCCCTACAAGTGAAAGAGGAGATAGAAAAGATGCTCGTAAGGTGGTTCATCGTGGTCATCGAGTATCCTACATGGCTTTCCAACATAGTAACGGTGACCAAGGCCAACGGAAAGATCCGGTCTTTGCGTAGACTTCGTGAGACTTGAACAAAGCCGATCCAAAAGACGATTTCCCCCTTCCAAACATCGACATTTTGGTAGATTCCACGGCCAACCATGAAGTTAAATCCTTCGTCGACGGTTTTCGGTTACAACCAAATCAAAATGGCGTAAGAAGACCAAGCCAAGACGGCCTTCACGACCCCTTGGGGCACATACCGCTACACGGTTATGCCGTTCGGACTAAAGAATGCCGAGGCTACGTACCGAGAGGGCAGCCTACGGCTCTGTTCCATGATATGATCCACAAAGAAATTGAGGTCTATGTGGACGACATGATAATACACTCCGGAGGATCGAGATGGCCAACACTTTGTTGATTTGAGAAAATTCTTCGGCCGCCTCGAGACCACGACATGAGGCCGAATCCGGCCAAATGCACCTTCGGTGTAAGACGAGGCAAGGTGCTAGGATATATGGTGACAGAACGGGAATCGAAGTAGACCCCCGGAAAATCAAGGCCATAGTCGAAATGAAGCCACCAGGACAACGACGTAAGTGAAATCCTTCATGGGAAGGCTGCAATACATAAGCCGCTTTGTAAATCGGTGACCTCGATCTGCGAGCCGATCTTCAAGTTGATGAAGAAAAATGCCGACACAAAATGGACTCCCGGAATGCCGGCTCGCTTTTGAACGGATCAAGGCGTACCTCGTGAATCCCCGATTCTTTGCCCACCACATCGGCAAAAGCCGTTATTGCTATATCTAAGCTGTCACGGATACGGCAATTGGGGCTATGCTAGCTCAAGAGAAGAAAGATTCCAAGGTCGAAACGCCATCTATTTCGTAGCGAAAGCTTCAGGGAAGCGAACTCAATTACTACGCTTGCGAAAAGTCTTGCGCGAGTTTGGTGCAGGTAGTGGGAAAGTTGAAACACTACATGCAGTCTCACCCGATATATCTCGTCTCAAGGATAGACCCCATCAAATATCTGTTCGACAAGCCTTCCATCTCTATGAGGTTGGCAAAATGGTCGTTCTTTTTGGCTGAATACGACATCACTTATGTTTCAAGGAAATCCGTAAAAGGACGCATAATGGCAGAACATTTGGCCGATTTCCCAAGTGATGAGTCCCGAGGACCTGAACCTCAATTTCCCGATGATGGAATCTTTGCTCTAGAAGGGGAAAATCACTGGCAACTCTTCTTCGACGGGGCTTCAAACAAAAGGGGGAACGGAATAGGAATGCTTCTGGTCGATCCTACTGACGAACACACCCCCATAGCAGTAAGGTTGAACTTCGAGGTCACCAACAACGCTGCTGAATATGAAGCTTGCATAGCCGGGTTGGAAGCCGCCCTTGAAAGAAATATCAAGGAATTGGAGGTGTATGGTGACTCTGCTCTCATCATCAATCAGGTCTCTAACGAATGGAAGACCGTAGACCCGAGTCTGCAGAAATATCACACTTACATGGAAGAGCTAGTAACTCAATTCAAGGAGATCAGCTTTCATTACTTGCCCAGAGATCGCAACAGATTTGAAGATGCTCTGGCAACACTAGCCTCCCTCGTTGAAATACCCGAAGGGAAGTCCGTCAAACCATTCAGAGTCGGGAGAAGAGAAAATCCCGCTTATTGCTTTGAAATCGAAGCGAAGCCGAACCGGCCGGTGATCCACAGTACACTCGGATCTATCGTGTACACGAAACGGAGAAGCCTCCTTCAAAAATGAAGATGGGGAATATAAAGAAGGAATCAAAGCGAAAAGTCTCTCGGCCACAGCGACTCGCCTCCCATTATGTTCTTTTGGGAAACATGCTTTGTACAAGAAGCGTTATCAAGGCCCCCTCCTGCGATGTATCGGAAAACAAGAGGCTACGTAACTCATGAGAGAAATACACGGTGGTACTGTGGCCCCCACATGAATGCTCGAGCCCCGATGCAAATCATGCGGGAATGGGGTACTTTTGGATCTCCATGGAAACCGGCGCATCCGGTTCGTCAAAAGCTACGACAAATGCCAGCGATACCCAAATCTTAATCATTTACCCCCTCACGAGTTATACTGTATGACAACCCCTTGGCCTTTCGTCACTTGGGGAATTGATGCCATAGGCAAAATCACGCCACCCGGGCGGCAACGGCCACGAATTCGTCTGGTAGGCGTGGACTATTTCACCAAGTGGGTTGAAGCCAAGTCCTACAAAATCCTCAACTCAAGGAAAGTAGCCCTCTTCATCAAAGAGAACATCATATGCCGATACGGGTTGCCAGCCGAAATCATCTCAGATAATGGATCCCACTTCGAAGGGGAATGTGAAAGGCTGCTGGCAGAATTCAGAATAACCCGTCACAAGTCATCTCCTTACAGGCCCCAAACCAACGGAGCCGTCGAGGCAGCAAACAAGACTCTGGAAAACATCATCCGGAAAATGGCTGTCCGAGGCAGAGATTGGCCCGAAAAGTTACAGCTGGCACTCTGGGGCTACAGAACATCCGTCAGAACGGCAACAGGAAAAACACCGTTTGCCCTCACCTACGGAATGGAAGCCGTACTCCCAATCGAGCTAGAAATCCCCTCACTCCGTGTGTTGTTGGAGAGCCAGATCAACAAGGTCGAATGGCTCCAAAGTCGCCATGATGAATTGGCTCTACTAGATGAGCGCCGACTAAAGGCCATGGAACATATCCGAGCTTACCAAGGGAGAATGGCCAGAGCCTTCGTCAAGAAAGTGAAGCATCGGGAGATCCGAGAAGGTGATCTCGTTTTGAAAGAGAAGCCCCCAGTCCGTATCAACCCGCTTGGCAAATGGGAGCCTGTTTGGGTCGGGCCATACGTCGTCCAAAAGATCTTCTCCGGAGGAGCCATGCAACTTGCAGACCTCGACGGAAATCCCTTTGTACACCCAGTAAATGGTGACAAGCTGCGCAGATACTACGCGTAAAAACGCTGAGTCGTAAAAAAAAAAACAAAAAAAAGAGGAAGAAAAGAGTACTAAAAGAGTAATACCCAACTAGGTTGAAAACCCGAAAAGGGCGGCCTAGGTAAAAAACGGGGTTGCACAAAAAAACAAAAAAAAAAAACAAAAAAAAAAAACAAAAAAAAAAAAAAAAAAAAAACAAAAAAAACAAAAAAAAAAAAACAAAAAAACAAAAAACCAGGTCGAACTACGGAGACCTGAGCCCTTTTGTCCGAAGGGAACGTAGGCAGCCGGAAACGGTTCGGTCTAAAGCACAAATAAAAGTCATACTTTGACATCAATACACTGATCAGACCATGAAAGCGTCTCGAAAAAACTCTGAAGCAATTCACACATTCATTACAAGTTAAAAACTTTTTGATGAGTCTAAGCCCGGTTCATTCCTACAACTGGCAACCTGCTAAAAGAAAACTAAGATACATAATCAAACTATTGTGTCTGCTGCAACAAGAAAGGGATACTCGGAAACCTCAGAGTCACTCCATGCCACTCGTACTGGCCTCTCCCCTCTTCTTCCCCCTTCGAGTCTTCTTCTTCTGAACTGGAAAAATGTCGGTCTTCCTCCTACCAAGCTCTGGTACAGGAACAGGATCTATCAAACCAGCCTCTGTCAGGGCCTTGGTAGCCCTAGCATCATCTCTCATCTCCTGTAGCCGGGCTGGTAGCATAGGAGTCCTCCTCTCCTGCCTCTTGACATAAGCTTCATAGTCGGTCACCGCATCTCCGCTCCTGTCGTGAGGGTTGGCCCTCGCCTCGGCCCTCCTCCTCTCCGAAACTGTCAGGTCCTCCGCACACACTTTTCACTCTAGCTTAAGTTCCCTTTTTATATGCTCATAGTTCTGTAATTACGAAGATACTTAGTAAACTTTCGGTCAAGGCAGGTACCCAAAACCTCCCGGAATTTTATGCCGACGAACAAGTTGTTCAAGGGTTTTCCCTAGTCAACAAACATCTTGTGTCCATCCCCATTCAACTTGATAATCATTGTACCTAGATTCATATCACTTTAGTCATTTTTCTTCCCTTCGAAATACACTTGTTGAAATTTGACCAAAACAATTTGGCGCCGTCTGTGGAAAACTTTGATTATTCAAGTAGAAATGGCTAATTCATCGTCCGACAGTCAAGCTGAGAGGAGTCGTCCGCTTCCTGTTTCCAACGCCCAAGGCAATCCTCCTCCAAGTGCGGAAGCTATCAATTTGGAGTTATTGTCCAACATGGCAGACATGCTGAGGAAAGTAAGTGATCGGTTGGATGGTCAGGAGCATACGAACGCCATGATATTCAACGCCATTGATAACCTGCGTAAAGGGAAGCAAGTTGAAACTCAAGTATCTACTCCATTTTCACCTTTGCTTCCTAGATCTTTGTTTGGTGCAGGTACAGGACCAAGCCATGTCGGGGATATTCCTATGACTAATACCTTGCCGGCGAGAGAGCACGATCGTGGCGTCCATTCCAATCGAACAACCAAGATTCGGCCTACCCGGCTAGCCAACTGTCTTTGTCATCTTGCTACACCTATGCTACACCCTCAATGGGGCAAGCAGGGAATTTCTTTAATGCTTTTGATACTACTGCATCTCGGTTTAATAACCATCCTCTTTTCGCGAGAGAGTCAACTTGTTAAGGAAATGCGGACTATAAATGATTTGCTTGAAGCATACACGGAGTCAATATGCCATACCACCAAGTTTCTCCAACTTGCTATAATGAATCTCGTTTTGTTCCGGCCAATAGCTAGTGTGGAGATCCCAAAGAAATTTTCGAGTCCCTCATATGAAGAAGTATGATGGAAGCATCGACCCCTTGAGCATGTGTTCTTTGTATCGGGAATCAATGGATATCATAAGTATCCCCCTATGTTTAAAGAAGCGTGTTTTGCGGGGGCTTTGGCTCTACTTTGTCGGGACCCGGCCTTAAAATGGCTAACGAGCTCCCTCTAAACTCTATTTCATCTTATGCTCAACTTGTCAATATGTTCATTAACCAATTTTCGTGCAATAGGGCCTTTGACAAGTTGACTAGTGATCTCTATAGAATTGTGCAACGGCTAACGAAAATCTTAAAGAGTATTTGCACGGGTTTAACAAGGAGCGGTGACTATACCCAACTTGGATGTGTCCACCGCTACGAAGCATTCCGTATAGGCTTGAAGAAAAGCTCATTGTTCTATAACGAGTTGGTGATGACCCTGCGAAACAACTTGAAGAAATCGAGAACCGGGGCCTTGCCTTTCATCGGATTGGAGGAAGACGGCTTGGCGATGGGGAAGTCAAGCGGGAGGACTCCTACTCCTCTATTTGAGCCTTCGACGAGAAAATTGGATTCCCGTCACTATAAGTCCAACGAGGCAAACCCCTGTTAAATGCGAATCTTCTAGAATTCATGTTGTAGATGATGATCAAGAGGAGATGATAATGATTATTCAAAAATTTGAATCTTGCTTTTACGTGGACATTGCAGGAATCTTGTGCGCCATGGGAAATCTTGGAGATAAAGCAAGGTGGCCCAAGAAGAACGACCAGTCAACAACTTGGAAGGACAAGTCCAAGTGGTGCGCATTTCATGAGGATTTTGGGCATACTACCGAGAATTGTTTTGCCTTGAGGAAGGAAATTGCTCATTTATTGTCCAAGGGTCTTCTTAAGGATTTGTTGGGCAAGAAGAGGGTCGAAGTGAGTCTAAAGAGCACGATTCGGGGAGCGATCCGGACGAGAAAGTTGCACCGCCCAGGCCACCAAGGTAGTAAATGTCATTTCAGTGGATCTCATATTTGTGGAACAACTTACTCTGCTGACAGCGTCATGCCAAAAGTTCTAAGGAGGATCAATCAGAATTGCCTTCAAGATGTCATGACTTCACAGATGGTCATGTTATTTCCTTTGAAGACGAAGATAAGGACAACACGTTGGATTCTCATCATGATGGTCTAGTTGTTCAAGTGCAGATTGCCAACTGTGTGGTCAAGAGAATTCTTATTGATGGCGGGAGCTCAGTCAACATAATTTTCACTCATGCTCTTGAAGATATGGGTATTCCTTTATCTGAAGTTGTGAAGAATTCATCCGTGCTGGTAGGGTTCAGTGGTGAGATAAAGCAAACAGTCGGGGAGATTAAGTTGCCTATCTATTTGGAGGGTATGAATGCTATGGAAAGATTCTGTGTGATCGAATGCTCTTCCTCGTACAATGTCATTTTGGGAAGACCTTGGATACACAACATGAAGGCCGTACCGTCAACTTATCACCAGTGCGTCAAGTTTTCAACACCTTGGGGCGTGGCCAAGTTGAGGGGAAACCAACAAGTCTCCAAAGAATGCTATAAGGTCAACATGAAAGCAAGTTCAGCCCCTCGGCAAGCATAGCAATTAAAGAAAAAGGCCCAGGATGTTCTTGAAGCAGTAGAGCATGAGACAAAAAGCGTTCCTGTTGATGCATCAAATCCTGAGGCCCAAGTGCAAGTTGGGGAAAACCTCCCATCCGAAGTTGAGGAGGAGCTGATTGAGTTCTTAAAAAGTCAGAAATGTTGTTTTGCATGGAAACACGAGGACATGAAAGGAATAAGCAAGGACATCATTACTCACAAGTTGAACATAGATCCCACCATCCGTCCTGTTCATCAGAAAAGAAGGAAGTTTGCTCAGGAGAGGAACCAGATCATAAAGGATGAAGTTGAGAGGCTTTTGAAGTCCAAAATGATCAGGGAAGTCCAATACCCAAGGTGGTTAGCTAATGTTGTGGTGGTAGAGAAGAGGAATGGCAAGTGGCGAGTGTGCGTGGACTTTACAGACTTGAACAAAGCCTGTCCGAAAGACCCATTCCCTCTTCCTCATATCGATTCTCTAGTTGATGAGACAGCTGGCCACGACATCTTGACGTTCGCTGGATGCGTCTTCGGGGTATCAACGAGATTCAAATGGAGCCCTCGGACCAAGAAGATACGGCATTCATGACTCCGGAAGGTATATATTGTTACATTTCTATGCCATTTGGTCTTAAAAATGCAGGGGCAACTTATCGTAGTGGTGAACAAGATGTTCAAAGATCAACTTGGCAAGACTATGGAAGTCTACATAGATGACATGGTGGTAAAATCCAGCGCATGGAAGATCATGTTGAGCATCTTGCTGAGGCGTTCAACATCTTGAAAGCTTTCAACATGAAGCTCAATCCAGCAAAGTGCAACTTTGGTTTCAGGGCAGGTAAATTCTTGGGATATATGGTGACCAAAAGGGGGATTGAAGCCGAGTCCGAGCGGATCAAAGCTATTCTCAACTTGGAATCTCCCAAGAACATCAAAGACGTCAAGGTTAACGGGTAGAGTATTTGCTTTGAATAGGTTTATATCTAAATCATCTGATAAGTGCAGGTTATTCTATGAAATATTAAGAAAGAACAAACTCTTTCAATGGACTGACCAACATGAGGCAGCTTTTAAGCAACTTAAAGAATACTTGATGACGTCACCCCTACTTGCCAAACCAGAGCATGGTGAGCATCTTTATTTATATTTGGCTGTATACGAAAATCTTTGTTAGTGCGGTATTGGTGAAGGAAATCCAAGGTGAACGGCATCACATTGTACTATGTAAGTAAGTCTCTATTAGGCAATTTGAAACAAGGTACTCTCATCTTGAAAAATTAATATTCGCCTTAACTACTGCTGCTACAAAATTGCGTCATTATTTCGAAACGCCTTCTATAACTGTTAGAACTAATTATCCTATAAGGAATGTGTTAAGAACTCCAGAGATGTCGGGCAGATTGGCCAAGTGGTCGGTCAAGTTGAGCACTTATGATATTTCGTATGAGCCAAGAACAGCCATCAAATCTCAGGCCCTAGCCGATTTCGTAGCCGACTTCAGTCCCAGTTTGCAACCTGAGGTAGAGCTGGAAGTGCAACAACTTGAAGGTAAAGCTATTCCTAGATTTTGGACACTGTTTACAGATGGAGCTTCAAATTCCAAAGGAATTGGCTTGGGAATAGTCCTAAAATCCCCTCAAGGTGATATCATACCTCAAGCTGTAGCTTGTGAATTCAGTGCAACAAACAATGAAGCTGAGTATGAAGCTTTAATCATGGGTTTAACCACAGCTTTAAGTTTAAATGTTACACATATAAATGTATTTGTTGACTCTCAATTGCTAGCTAACCATTTTAGTGGCAGTTATGTGGCGAAGCATTCCAAGATGACTCTGTATCTCCAACATGTTAAGGCTTTAGCTTCGAAATTCCTATCATTCTCTTTGGAACAGGTCCCTAGAGAGGAAAACACGGAAGTGGACGCCTTGGCCAACTTGGGTTCAACTTGCAAATCAATGTTGCATACCACTATCCCCATCATTTATGTTAAGTACCCGGCAATAGACCAAGTTGAAGAAACTCAAGTGGTTACTCAACCTACTGGGGCACAAGATGCTAAACCTTCTTGGACCCAACCTGTAATTGAGTTCCTTCAACTTGGAACTATTCCACCAGATATTAAGAATGTTAGATCTTTTAAGATTCGTGCTTCAACTTTCGTTTTGATAGATGATGTGCTATTCAAGAGGTCTTTTGCAGGACACTATTTGAGATGTGTCGATAACGAGCAAGTTGAACTGGTACTCAAAGAAATTCACGAAGGAATATGTGGGAACCATTCTGGCGGAAAGGCGTTAGCATCAAAGGCCCTCAAGATAGGATATTATTGGCCAACCATGCGCCAAGATGCCATGAGTTATGTACAGAAGTGTGATGCCTGCCAAAGACACAGCAACATCTTGCATCAACCTGCTGAGCCTCTACACCCTATTGCTTCATCTTGGCCTTTCATGCAGTGGGGCATGGACATTGTGGGCAAGTTACCTAAGGCTCCCGGAGGCAAAGTGTTCATGTTGGCATTAACCGATTATTTCTCAAAATGGATCGAAGCAGAAGCTTATGTACAGGTAAGAGATAAGGAGGTAATCTCATTTCTAAAGAAAAACATAATTAGCATGTTTGGCGTGCCATTAGAGATTATATGTGACAACGGGTCACAATTCATAAGTAAGAAAACCAGAGACTTTTGTACTCGCTGGGGCATCAAGTTGATCATGTCTACACCTGTCCACCCCCAAGCTAACGGTCAAGCTGAATCAAGCAACAAGTTGATCATCAACAACTTGAAGAAGCGTCTAGATCAAAAGAAGGAAAAATGGGCTGAAGAGTTACCACTTGTACTTTGGGCAGATAGGACCACTACAAAAGGAGCCACAGGTAGAACTTCATATTTTTTGGTGTATGGAGCGGAAGCTATAATTCCAGTCGAGGTGACGGTCCCAACAGCAAGGTATGGCTTATTAACTCAAGATGAAAATAATCTCTTGCTAACCCAAGATTTAGATACTATTGATGAGATCAGGAATTTAGCCAAGATAAGGATGGCAGCTTATCAACAAAGAATTGTGAGGTCTTACAACAAAAATGTCAGAGTCAGGAGGTTCCAGGTTGGTGACTTAGTTTTGAGAAAAGTATTTCAAAATACAAGAGAATTGAATGCAGGAAAGTTAGCTCCCAAGTGGGAAGGACCATATCTCATCGATGATGAAGCTGGCAAAGGTGCATATTGGTTGTCAACCCCAAGTGGAGACAGAATCCCTAGAAGTTGGAACGCCATCCACTTAAAACTTTATTTCATGTAAGTCCAGTTATTTACAACTAGACTTCTCAGGTACGATTTATTTTAAGTTGTCAAGTTCATTCGTATATTTCAAGTTATTAATTTTTGTTGAGAATCCTTACTAACTTAAGCATCGGAGGGGCGTTAGCTACGCTAACGCCCAACCCTAACATGAATCTGTTTTGCAAGGTGCAACTTGAGCAAACGAAGTAGTCCCAACATGTTGACACGCCAGTACGGCTGATACTTGTTGGGACCTAGAGTTGGAGTAGGTCTAAGCATGTTAACACGCCGGTACGGCTCCAACATGTTTAGATCTAGGAAGAAGAATTTCAACATGTTGACACGCCGATCTGGTGATACTTGTTGGAATTCTAGTCTGAGAGGGATAGAACTTGTTGACACGCCAGGACGGCTGATACTTGTTCTATCTCTTCAAACGGATACCTCTATCAAAGGTACAATTTACATATGGTTAAAAGATATTCATCTTTTCTTACGAATTAAGGTTTCGACACCTTCGCCTGGGCGCACGATTTCACACTTATACAAGTTGTGAACTATTGGTTGTAACATTTTCATGTTACCTACGGCTTATAACATCAACATGTTATCAAATGAACAAGCAAGTATTGTTGAAAACCCCAAAGTACTTCTTTAAAAATCTTAAAAGTGTTTTCCAAAAATTTTTGCAACTAGAGGACATGTTGGGTAAGCCAACCAGTCCCTAAAAAACCTAAGAAAGCTTGGAGTACTAGACCAACCTAGTACCCCCAAATAAATTATTTTGGGCCCTTATGAGCCATTACATGCCAAAATAAAACTTGTCTTGGGGACATACCCCCCATTTTCTGTGCATACCAATAAAGGTATGACGAATAAAACCCAAAAAGAAGTTGTTTTTTCACCCATCCAAAATATTCAAAAAAGTTTCAAATTGTTTTTAAACTTCTTGGCCTGCTGCCGCCGGTGTTGCATTTTCCCCTTGATTATTTTCTCCAACCTGAGCTACCACCATGGTACTCAAAACCTTGTCTGTGTCGTCCATTAAAGTTTCAAGAGCCATCGAATTCACCTCCTCTGCATCCACGGGTTCCCCCATATGGTCCTCTAAAAATTTTCTCTCTTCCTCCAAGTTCCAAGTTGTGGCCTGACCATTCTTATATTCCTCCATCATCTGAATACGGGCCTCTAGTAATGTTTTGGTTGCGTTGAACTTGAAGTTCCCCTCTGAGGCTTCAAGCTACTTCAAATGGGCCTTGTTCTCGGCTCGAACAACCTCCACTTCCTTCCCCAAGCGCTCGAAGTCCTTCTTCAAAATCTCCACTTCATTGGCATACTTGTTCCCTTCCTTCTTCAGCTTCTCTACTTCCTTAGCATACTTGGTGGCTTCCTTCTTTGACTCTGCAGCTTCGTAACTGCATCTTGCCACCTTAATTTTCAGAGCATCAACATGGGCCATGATAGGACCCATAATTTCCTGCGTAAAAGGAAGTGTTAGTATTCTATCAATTCATTGGTAAGGTTCAAGGTTTTTCATTCTTTACCTTATCAACAAAACTTGGTACTACAGCTTTAAACCTTTCTCCTAATTTCACTATGTCCATGTCATCACTTGTATCTGTGGCCTCGGCCTCCACCAGTTTTCTCTTCTTTGCTTCCTCTTTCTTCTTGCTCACATTCATGTCAGAGCTAGATACAACAGATTTGGGAGTAGGAGGCTTACTAACTTTCTTCGCCAAGCTTCTCGCCCTAGCCACGGCAAGTAGGTCAGCAGCACTTACAGTATCCTTGGACCGAGTGGCTGCAAAAGGGAATAGAGAATTAGAACAATTCAGGGGAATTAGAAACAAAGTGAAGCTAGTTTGAGTTCTAAGATGATGAGTTAACCTGTAGACATCTTGACAGGCTCAGATAAAGCCTCTTCAGGGCTAATTTCTCGGGCTTCTTCAGGCTCAACTTCTCCCTCTGGATCTGCAGCAAATAAGACTGGCAATGCTTTGAAAGTTCTCACTTGCGAGTCCAACTCATAAATCTTGTTAACGTTCTCCTCTGTGTTGTCCTTGTAAGCAAAAAGCACGTCTAGTTTCGCAACTAAGCCAAGGAAAATTCAAGGAACTAGTTAGCAGGATGTTAGGAAGCATTATTAGAAAAGGAAAAATTGTCTATGCTACCTTGAGACCTCCATTTGAAATTGGCACCCTCCACCGACACCAAGGTACTCCTCCTTGCAAAAAAGAACTTATTCTTCCACCCTCTATCCGCGGGATCACTGTTGTCAATCAAGAAAGACATTCTACCGGTCCTAACCCTAAAGCCATATCTCCCTAAACCAAAACCCCTAAAATCATTTGTGAAAGCAAATTCTTCCAAACCAACTTCAACCTCTGTTTCCGCATTCAACCTTACTAGGGTTTGAAGGCATCTCCAACCTTGCGGCATCATTTAGGCGTAGTTAAGTTTTGTGGAAACAAAAAATTTGGTGATTAAAGTTGGGAAAGGGAACTTCAAGCCGATAACAAAGGGGTATTCAGGAAAGCATACCCATTCGGGAGAGTAGCATTCCGAAGTTAGGTCAGGGTGTGTGAAAAATTCGGTTTCGTTCGCCATGGCGTGATTTTTCTTGATGATCTCTAAGTTGGCAGCAGGAATTAAACACTTTTCATTATCTGGATTTTTTAACATGTTCTGGGTCACAAAACCCTTCGGCAAACCCTCACTACTCTCGATTATATTAACCACTTTCTTCCTCCCCATTTTTTCAACTTAAACAAAGAAATCAGCGAGGGAATTGAAAAGAAAACGAGAAACTCACCGGAAATTGTTACTTGATTTTCTCTCCGATCTCCTTTCTCGACTCTTCTTCTAGAAACCTCCTTAAAGTCACTGTTTTGATTTGGTGAAAGGGAGAGTTGGAAAGGGAGTGTATTTATGTGGGGAGAGGTTGAAAGCGGTTGGGACATTAAAATAATTACGCCTTTTAGCTTTGGAAACTACTTAAACCGTCCCATCACGTCCCTTTTCATTTAAAAACTGCCGTTCCTTTCGTCCGTTTTTGGCAAACTTTTTGAATCTTTTTTCTCTTTATATTCCCCATTTAAAAATTCAAAAAGTTTGGGGGCAATTGTTGGGCCATGCGATTTTCAACTTGTTTACAACTTACACCAAACAACTTGGTACTAACGAACTTAAGTTATTCTATCACAACTTGAACTTCTGCAGGTTGGAACATAGTTACGTTAACCATATTTTTTAGGGAACGTGTCAAAGGAGCAAGGACCGGTTCAAAGATGTTTCTTCAACAACAAAACATTATCTCCTCCCTCAACAGCAAATGGCGGATATATCTCAACAAGATCAGCATTACTCCCGAGATTTTAGGCCTACTTTTTCTCTTTGTAAACTTAGCCGTTGGTTGAGATATAAAAGGGATGAAAACACTGTATTTTTACACACACTTTTCACTCTAGCTTAAGTTCCCTTTTTATATGCTCATAGTTCTGTAATTACGAAGATACTTAGTAAACTTTCGGTCAAGGCAGGTACCCAAAACCTCCCGGGGTTTTATGCCGGCGAACAAGTTGTTCAAGGGCTTTCCCTAGTCAACAAACATCTTGTGTCCATCCCCATTCAACTTGATAATCATTGTACCTAGATTCATATCACTTTAGTCATTTTTCTTTCCTTCGAAATACACTTGTTGAAATTTGACCAAAACAATTTATTAGAGATTACATATGTTTGACTAGCATTAACTGTCATTAAATTTATAAAAATATTCATAATATTGGAATAACAATTAAAATTATAATATGGAAATAACAATTAAAGATTTTGCTAAAACTTGATAAGCCTATTTATTCAAATCAATTCTTTTAGGACCTCTATAATTAATTGCAGCATTGATGATATTGAGAGCTTTCCAAAACTATTAATTTTCAGTCAAACAATTTGCTGCATTTTGTATGGTCTTCAGTCAACCTCTTATTCAACAAAGCATACTCCCTCCGTCCGCTTACAAAGTTCACACTTTCTATTTTGGGCGTCCGTTTACAAAGTTCACACTTTGTTTCTTTCCTAAAAAGGAAACCTTAAATCACTATTCTCTCCACTCATTCTCTCTCCTACATTATTTTAATACTCACAAACCATTATAATTTACTATTCCCTCCACTCATTCTCTCTCCTATTTTATTTTCACACTCACAACACTTTCAATATAATACTCTCTCCTTAATTCCCGCGCAAACAGTAACTGTGAACCATGGTCCTGGACGGAGGGAGTATACAGTAAGAATCTTAATTACCCCTTCTTTTTCTTTTTCTAAAACACCTTTTCCTTTATTTTCTTTTTCGATTTTCTAAATCAAATTATCATTACATTCAAATAATTTCCACATTTAACTATTACTAATATTAAATATTAATTCAATATAACAATGATGTACAATCATTATCAAAATCTAATACTCCCTCTTTCTCCCTGAAAGATTGTACCATTTACCATTTTGACTTGTCCCAAAAAGTATGTTCCATTTCTAAACTTAGGCATGAATGTTAGTGCAAATTTACTAAGGTACAAAAAGGTGAAGCTCTTCTTTAGTAATTGCAAAATATACAACACACAATCTTTTAGAGAAGGAGGGAGTACTCCGTAGAAGATTGTTGATTTCTTATATGTTTTTTTAATTAAACTATGTAAAACAAAGATATACAATATCTACTCAATTATCAACACGTAAAAGACTTTTCTTGATCATATTTATTATTCTAGTATATATTCAATATTTATTTTTTCATTTTCTCTCTCCTCAACTTCATTATTTATAAATACCACTTTCCACTCCACCAACTTAGCCTTCTCTTCTCTCTTTCCTCCCCACTTTCTCTCAAGATGCCAAGAAACATGAGCAATAGAAGAGTCAGTTTCAGCCCTGATGTCAATGACCGGCCACCACTCTTCACCACCCACCACGGCGGCACAACCAAAAACCGGCCGGCGGTAACCGGCGTTTGGTCTTATGACCAGTCATCATCTAAAAGAAGTTCCAGCGGGTTTTCCCCAGTGGGATTCTTGAAGAGACTTGGAGCAAAAGTGGCTCGAGCTCTCCGGTTTGTTTCTAAAAATAGAAAGTCTTTGCGTAAAGTTTCCTCTTCCTCATTATCGACATCATCATCATCATCTTCGACTTTGGTAAGATCAAGGTCGTGTATGGAAACGCTTGATTCTCATAGAGCTGAGGCCATTGAAGACTGTATCGAGTTCTTGCGTTCTTCATCTTGTTCCCGGAGATCAAATTCTGCTGCTACAACTTCTTATTAGATTTCATTTTTAGTGGAGAAATGATGTACATTAAAGGGACAAAAAATAATTTCTGATTTTTTGTTTAGTTTTAGAAAGATTTTATTTGATTATGTTGTTGTTAAGCATTTGTAGGCCGTGGCCTGCTATTGAATTCTGATAGAGATTGGTCAATTTTACACAAATGGCAATAATGTAGTTTGTTGTAGCATTTTGGGTATTTTGATCAAGTCTTTGTTCTTTTGGTAATGTGGAATGATGTATTTGAAATCGCTCTAGTCCTGTTCATTTATTATAACGAGCAATCAACTTGGTGTTAATAAAATATACTCCCTCCGTCCCATTAGAAGCGTCGCCATTTTAGTCAGGGCCGGCCATTATGGGGAGCAAGTGGAGCTCATGCTCCGGGCCCCAAACTTGAAGGGGCACCATTTTTTATTTTATTTTCACATTAATATTTCATTCGCTGCATAATAAATGTTATACTTTCAATTTTAGTTTGTCCTAAATAAATGTTGCATTTCAAATAAACAAAGTAACTAGTGCAATTTTAACAATTTACAAGTTAGTAAAGCATCTTCCTTAAAAATGTTTATAAATTTGGTCATGAAACACGATAAAAAAAATTGACGACCAAATATATACACTATTATTTTTATAGTTATATTTAGGGCCTAAGTTTTTCTTTCGAACAGGGCCCCTAAAATGTCAGGATCGGCCCTGATTTTAGGGGTGACACGCAAATTAAGGAAAAGTGTGAGAAGAAAAAATATTGTGAGTGTAATTTGAAAATAGGAGAGAGAATTAGTGAAGAAAATAGTGAATTTAAAAAGTGTTGTGAGTGTAGAGGAGAGAGAATTAGTGGAGGAAATAGTGGATGGATAATAGAATATTAATAAAATATTTCCTTTTTAGGAAAGGGTGACGCTTTAAACGGGACACCCTTTTGGGTAAAAAATGACGCTTCGGGTGGGACGGAGGGAGTAGTCAATAGAAAATATCAATCAAACAAGTGAACAACAATCACACAACACAATAATATATTTGCTTTATCAACTTAGCTAAATCCACAGAAAGATTGAGATAATATTATTATTATTTGAGAAATCACAGATTACACTATCTAATTATGTTGTACAAATTCTTAATAAAAAGAATTCGTAACTGTACAAACCATAATTTATAGAAAACAGATAAGCGATTGAACTTATAGAACACCTAAAATTATTGATATTTATCACACTAGAAATTAAATCTGAGCTGCTCAACATGTTAGGAGAAATGAGAGTATTTATACTGCCCTATATTAACCCTATACATGTTTTTCTAATCTTGCGCTGAACTTTGGTCGGCCAGGTCCAAACCTTGATGGCGTAGTCGTCCACTTTACCCTGCACGGTGGTGAAAACTTCATTGGCACGGTCGTGACCTTTGTTCTGCACGATCGTGTCATCTCGTATCAGTTGCTCACCGTCTGCATGATCATACCATTTCTGCACGGTCGTGCCAAAATCTGCACGATCGTGCAACCACCCAAAATCTCGGAATCACATAATTTGCATGTATTAACCCATGATTAGGCGTTCCCAATTCTCAAAGACATCAAACCCAACAAATCTCTACCTTGACTTTGAGCTCCCAAATCAATAACCAAAACTCCCCCTCTGCCTCAGATGATGTCTAACAGCTGCAAACATTTAGCAAGTCCAAACAATGTTGGAACTTGATAACCGGAACGGACTTCGTGAACATGTCAGCAGTATTGTCCGCATTACCCACTTTCTTCACCTTATTCCGCTTCTCGCTTCTAAGAAAACGATACCTCACATCTATGTGATTGATCCTCTCATGATGAACTTGATCCTTGGCTAAACATATTGCACTTAAACTGTCACAAAATATTATAACTTGATCCTGATGTAACCCGATGTCGCTGATCAAACCCTTTAACCATGTTCCCTCCTTAGCAGCTTATGTCAATGCTATGTACTCCGCTTTGTAGTCGACAAAGTCATTATAGATTGCAAAGTAGCCTTCCAACTGACAGCTGAGACACCAACAGTAAATACGAACTCGGTCATAGATCTACTCGTATCAACATCCCCAACATTAACCTTCAACTTCACATTTTGTACCACCTCCATAAATGAGACTAACATTAAACGTACCCCTAAGGTACCTGAAGATCCTATTCAGTGCCTGTCAATGCTCATTTCTAGGGTTCTTGTGATTTGACTCCATCTCGCCACCCATAGCTGCATGCCACTGGAAAGACATTGAACATGTAACTGCTTCCTTGAAAGTGGTTGGCTCTGTAGGCTCGGGCTTCACTTCCTCAGCCACATGTAGTGAATAAGACATCATATCTTCAAAACCATACCTCTCAGGAGGCTTCCCGAAATTAGCTCAACTAGAACTTCCTTGAGCCAACCCATATTCTTCAAGAATAGGTGATAAATTTCCTGGTGCTTTCGTCTCTGTAGGTAGATCATGATTAACATCTGACTGTGCACTTGTAGTATGTTGTAGATCCACATGTTTATCAATATTACCAATACTTGGTACAATCGCAGATCTAATAATAGGATTAAACACAGAATTTTCATTAAAGACAACATTCCTGCTTATAATAACCCTACCCTATATCCTCTGATGTAGTCAAAATTCGGTATCCCTTGACACCATCCCCATAACCCATGAAAAATCCTTTTTGGCCCTCGACTCTAACTTCCCATCATCCACATGATAATAAGCATTACAATCAAAAGATATTAAATTAGAATAATCAGCAGGTTTAACTGACCATACCCCATTGGCAACTTTAAAATGGATACTTGTGTGAGGTTCACGATTTATCAAATATCATGTTGTATTAATCGCTTCTACCCAGAACTGTTTAGACAACCCTGCATTGGAGAGCATGCACCTTGCTCTGGCCAACAATGTCAGATTCATACGCTCTGCGACGCCATCCTATTGTGGTGTACCCCTGATAGTGAGATGTCTAGAAATTCCCAATTCTTTACAGAACTCATCGAACTCATTACTGCAAAACTCCAACACATTATCTGTCCGGAGTCTCTTGATCTTCTTCTTTATCTGATTCTTCACTAATATCTTACAATGCCTAAAATTTTTGAGAGCTCATAATAATAACCCAAGCTTAATGTGCCACAACTTTGTCATATCCTCCTTAACCACCTCAAATGATGCAACCAAAACTGACCCAAAAAGCGTTCTACCTTGGAGGAAATACAAGAAACTCCGCTTAATGCCTCTCAAAACCACTTCAGAACATTTAAAAACACAAACTGATCCGCCTTTACCCTTGAAACTGTACCCTTTGTTGTCTAGCTGACTAAGAGAAATCGTATTTTTTGTCATAAGTGGAATGTGTCTCACATTGTTCAAAGTGCAGAAATTACTAACATGAGTTCATAGCTTGATAGAGTCAATACCAACTACCTTGCAAGCAGCACCATTTTCCATATGAATATTACCCCCATCTACCTGCTCATAAGTTGTAAACCACTCTCTACTCGGATTAATATGGTAAGAATCTCCAGAATCAATAATCCACGCATCTGACTGTCGTGCAGATTCTTCTGTTACTAGAGAAAATTCCTCATCAGAACCTCTAATGTCTACCACAGCAGCAGTAGCCTCAAAATGGGCAGGAGGCTCGCCTCGCTTCTTCCTAGGACAATCAGTATTTCAATATCCCTTTTCATTGCAATAATTACAAACATCCCCAGGTTTCGGACCCTTCTTGACATAAGCTTTCTTTTTCTTCTTTCTGCCAGAACCATTGCTTCCTTCCGCAACAAAACATGCTGACTGGTTATATATACTACTATTATCACTTGCCTTTCTACGCAACTCTCTAGTATTTAGCGAATTTTTCACCACCTCTAGAGTGATCATCTCCTTACCATTGATACTAGAGTCAACATAGTGCTCATATGATAAAGACAATAAAAAATAAGCATTAATGCAACATTCTCATCCTCAACTTTTGCATATATGTTATGAATTTCAATAAAGATGTAAATCTATCTAGGTGATCCCTAATGGGCGTACCTTCCTGCGTTCGAAGAGAATACAAATTTTGTTTCAGATACAGCTTGTTGGTCAATGATCGTGTCAAAAACATGTCTTCCAACGCAAGTCACAAAACACCCTCGGAATCAGTATCTGCAATATCCGCTAGAATTTCATCATCTAGACACCTTATGATTTTAGAGTGGGCCTTCTTATCTAGCGCGATCAGATATTCTCTTTTTAGTTGCCTTTTTGTCCTTTTTCGAACCTTCTGTTGTTGCAGCAGCAACATCACCTGTGGGAACAACTTCTGTTTTGTCCTTTGGATCCTTATGACCCCTGATTGCAGCAGACAATGGAGCCTACAAACCCTTATCTCTCAACAGATCTTTCATCTTGATTTGCCAACGACTAAAACTATTCTTCCAATTGAATTTGTCAATCGGTGATTCTATTCCTGATCCCATCTTTTTCTGCAACATAATACCCTTAGACAAAGCTTTCTCAACCAACCAGCTTTGATACTAGTTTGTTAGAACAAAGTCAATATAAAATAACAATCAAACAGCAATCACACAATACAATGATATACGTGCTTCACCAACTTAGCTACGTCCACGAGCAGATGGAGAGAATATTATTATCATTTGAGAAATCACATATTACAATCTCTAACTATGTTGCACGAATTCTTGATCACGGGAATTTTTGTTTGTGCAAACCCTAATATAGAGAAAAACATATGAGCAATTGAATATATAGAATACATAGAATTATTGTCTCTATCACACAAGTAACTAAGGTCTCGTTTGTTTTTCATTTTCAACTCTTATTTAGATATAAATGGGTGGGTGCATCAGAAATAAGACAATCCATACTTTTTTTTTTCATTAATATCTGAATGCCTCTTATTTTTCACTTATTTTTCAGATGTAAAACTATCAATTATATGCCTTTTAATTGATTTTTTTCTTCATATATATTTCTTTTATAAACTCTTAATTCCGTAAGTACCCAAACACTGGATCAACAACCATCATCCCATCTCTCTATTAAATTAAATGTCGTAACCCTAATTTTAAATGTGAATTCAGATGAATATTCAAAAAACTTGTGTAATTCAGAAATCAGTTTTCAGACGTTACCTCTTATTAGTTCAACAAAATTCAGACGTGAAATCAAATTTCAGCACTTAACATTTAAAAAAATCAAACGCCACCTAAATCTGTTGCTCAACATCTTAGGGGAGAGAGGGGTATTTATACTGCCCTATTTCTAACCTTGCAGGGTTTTCTAATCCTGCACTGAACTTTGGCCAGACCAGGCCCAAACCTCGATGACACGGTCGTGCACCTTACGCTGCACGGTCGTGCAAACTTCATTGACACGATCATGCTGTTTGGTACAGTCGTGCCATTTCTGCATGGTCGTTCAACTGCCCAAAATACCGGAATCACATAATTTGTCTGTCTTGATTCATGATTAGGCGTCCCTAATTCTCAAAGGTATCGAATTCAACAGGTGTCTTATCATCGTTTTCTTAAATTACGTGGTCCGATTGCGTGTTTTATGAGCTTTATATATTGTTCGTTTAATCTTTATCATCGCATAACTCCGAAAGAAACAAAGAAGTAACTGCATTCACCCTGGCACCCTGGCACAGTAAAGAAATAAAAAAAAAAATTGAAACTATATAGGTGAAAATAAATTGATAATTGTATGAAAAAATCATTTTTATACGAAATAAAAAAGAAAGAGCAATAAATATTTCCTTTACTTCCATGAAAGCTCTTGTAAGAAACTCCACATCACACCGTCCAACTAATGGAAAAGAACCACTCTAGAGGTTAGGTTGGAGATCAATCCATTTCGAAAATGTCAACTACGGTTTTTTTTTTTTATTATCCATTAGAAATATATTTTATATTTTCCCAACCTAACTTTTCATACAAAATGTTATTTCAATTTTCAATCCATGTTACATAAGTTTCAAACCAATAAAAAGAAAACACAAAATCTAGGAAGAAACGTGTTTCGCCATAATTTATGAAAAAATGAGTTTTTCCATCGTTTCCGTCGGAATGGCACGTTCGTTCTATACAGCCCCAATTTTCTAGGTTTTGCAATTGAAACAAAATCCCTCGCCACCACAACTGTTTTAGCGTCACTCGGTTCGTTCGTCCAATTTGCTTTATCACTTTCATTGATTTTTGACATTTGAATTGAACCCACTTCAAATTTCTTGTTATTATCCAACCCCCAAAGAATCCTGTTGAATGGATTTGGAATTAGTAAAGTTGGGTGTGAATTATGCTCAGAGGAGGAAGAAATGGGTTGTTCTAGCCGCAGCGTTAGGGTTTTAAGGTACAGTGCATATAGGGTTTATCAATTACCTTATTGTTGTTATGAAGAGGAAGAGGTGTTAAGATTCTTGAGTGCTCTGGGCTTGATTAGGTTACGGATATCCAGGAAACCTTTAATAAGATATCCGTAACCTTTTGAAAGTATATCAGAAATTTATTAAATATTTACGGATATAAGTTTTAAGGTTTACGGATATCAATTATAAAAGCTTACGGATATCCAGGAACTCTTTGAAAGGATATCCGTAACCTTATGTAAGTGATATCCGTAAATTTAGAATTGGCTTACGGATATAAGTTTTAAGGCTTACGGATATCGTATTGATGTTACGAATATCAGGAGGCTTGTGAAAGTGATATCCAGATCAGAAATTTGGTCTTGGCCTTGGATTTGGTCTTAAATCTTTTTTCTGGATATTCGTCCCAAAGTTTCTGGATATCAATCCCAAAACTTCTGGATATTCAGAAACCCTTTTCTCCATAACTTATGGAGAAACGCGTTTCTCCCTAGACATACTCAAAAAAAAGGAAAATTACATTAAACAGAAATGAGAACATAAAACATTGCGAAATCATTATATACCTAAGAAAAATGCAATAGATACAGTTTTAGACTGCACAATTGTCCAATTTTATGTTATTTCATTCGCGTATTTACTCTCAAAAATTTATCATTTATGTATTCATGAAGTTACGGCGTAAAGTCCACCTGTCCTCCACCTCTACTTCAGGAATTGTGCAAATGTTCACTAATTTGATTTTAATTTAATAATTTTTTATCTTAATTTTTAATTGCTTATGCATTCCAAAATTCATATAAATTGTCACCATTTATAATTTTAAAGGGTGTGATCTCAGTGTTTAATATTTAAAAGGGAGGACCATATATTTTAAGCAGGCCCATGATTTATATTCTTGGTATCGAACTCTTTTTTGACTCAACAAACAAAGTCATCCAATTCCCTATAGAAAAAAAGTGTTCAATCATTGTGTTCCTCTTTGCTTTATTCCTATTTATACTTCCGCAAACCAAAAATATTATACTTCCTTCCTACTCCTCCCTTTAATAATAAAATAAAATTTCACACTTTTCTTCAAATCCATTACTCTATATATATGTCCCTCTGGATTTGGGACGTTTTTGTCATTTTGGATGTTACGCTCAAAATATAACAACCCTACAATATAAATGTTTTATTCAATATGACTCACTCTCACATTCACAACAATTTTTCACTAATTATTCCCTACCCAACTTTCTATCTTCTACCTCACTTTTCATATTAATAACACATATCACACTAAGGCTCCGTTTGTTTCGCGTAAAACATTTTCCGGAAAATGTTTTCATGTAAAATGATTTCATGTAAAAAGGTTTCCTTGTAAAATGTTTTCATGTAAAAAGATTTCCATGTAAAATGTTTTCTTGTAAAATATCGTAGTGCTTGTTTTCGGTTGTTTGACAAATTTGTGAAAATGTTTTCGGAAATGTCACTTTTTTTTTTTATTAATTTAAATCAACTTTGGAAACCGCCCCACCCACCCCTGCCTACCCCACCCCTACCACCCACCCCCAAATTTTTTAATTTTTTAATAAAAAATAAAAAAATTATTTTTTTGGGGGTGGGTAGAGTGTAAAATAAAAAAAAATTGGGGGGTGGGTGGGGCGGTTACCAAAAAAAAAAAATTTTTTTTGGGGGGGGGTGGGTGGGGGGTGGGGTAGGCAGGGGGCGGGTGGGGCGGTTACCAAAAAAAAAATTTTTTTGGGGGTGGGAGTGGGGTGGGTAGGGGTGGGTGGGCGATTTCAAAAAAAAAAAAATTTTTTTGGGGTGGGGGGTGGGGGTGGGTAGGCGGGGGGTGGGTGGGCGATTTCCAAAAATAAAAAAAAAAAAAAAAAAAATTTGGGGGGTGGGTGGGTGGGGTAGGCGGGGGTGGGTGGGGCGGTTTCCAAAAAAAAATTAAAAAAATTTTTTTTTTTTTGAGGGGGTAGGGGGGTGGGGTAGGCGGGGGTGGGTGGGGCGGTTTCAAAAAAAAAAAAAAAAAAATTTTTTTTTTGAGGGGGAGGGTGGGGGTGGGGTGGGGTAGGCGGGGTGGGTGGGGCGGTTTCCAAAAAAAAAAAAAAATTTTTTTTTTTTTGAAATGGGGTGGGGGTGGGGTGGGGGGGATGGGTGGGCGGTTTCCAAAAAAAAATAAAAAAAAAAAAAATTTGGGGGGGAGGGTGGGGGGTGGGGTAAGCGGGGTGGGTGGGGGCGGTTTCCAAAAAAAAAAAAAAAAATTTTTTTTTTTTTGGGGGGGGGTGGTAGGGGGTGGGGTAGGCGGGGGGCGGGTGGGGCGGTTTCAAAAAAAAAAATTTTGGGGGAGGGTGGGGGTGGGGTAGGCGGGGTGGGTGGGGCGGTTTCCAAAAAATAAAAATTTTTTTTTTTTTTTTTGGGGGTGTGGGTGGGTGGGTGGGCGGTTTCCAAAAAAAAAAAAAATTTTTGGGGGGTGGGGTGGGGTGGGTGGGGGCGGTTAATTTTTTTAATTATTATTATTATTATGTTGTACCGAGCGTAATATGAGTTGTACATTAAGGCCAAGAACAAGAGTTGTAAAATGATTTACGAATTTGAAATTGGTAAATCATTTTACAAAGAAAACCTCCCTTTTTTACATCATTGTAAAATGTTTTACATTTGACTTTCTTTTACAAGTGGTTACCAAACACTCGAAAGTAGTTAAAACATTTTTCGAAAAACATTTTACTTGAAACAAACACCCGAAAACAAGGAAAACATTTTCCGGAAAATGTTTTACATGAAACAAACGGAGCCTAATACTTTTATTTAATCCCCTTATCGGAACCAAATATCTTATTTCAGGCGAGACAGAGGGGATACAATAAATGTCGCATTTTAAAATAAAAAATCAATTATAGTATAATTTTACAATGGTAAAAGCAGTACACAAATAAATTAAACACATTTCTTTAAAATATTGATAACTCAACAATATTTATTTTGGGCTGAAAAAATATTATTTTATTTGGACTGAGGGAGTATTATTTGTAGGCTTGAACCAAGTAAGAGCTCATGTACCAAACACATCTACCAAACAAAGTAATAGTGATGTAATTGCTTCGGCACGGCAGGAGCAGCTGGAGCAGCCATTTGGTGTTGTAAGAGTGTAAATGTCTTGTAGGAGGGCTCCCTTGGGCAGGGAGTATAAGTCTTTGCCACCACAGGCATAGGGCACATCCCGCGATTTACCTCCGCCAAGATACCGAGGGGCGGTACAGTGGTCAGATTGATCCGGTGGGGAACCCGGGTAATCAAAAAAAAAAAAAAAAAAAACAAATGCATCATTTTGTTTCTTCTCTAATTGTTCTCCAAGAGGTAAACGAGTTCTCTTAAACGTTTTTAAGACAAAAATATGTCGGTAACAATTAATCTCCACCACACCAAAAAGGGTAATAATAAAGTTACTTACAAAATTTAGTTTTGAAAATGATGCGTAATAATTTTATTGATACTTTTTAAATCAGAGATTGATGCAATTGATAAAATATCGTCACCTTATCCATCATTTTGTAAACTTCTTTTGTGACTGATAAACACACAGAAAAAATGTGACGGTATCACAATCACCTTAACACAACAAAGAGAATTGTTCGAAATCCACGTAAGTAAGTAGTAACATCAATAATAATAATAATAATAATTGCAAAATATAAAAAAAAAAATTGTCATAAATAATCTATAGCTTTTCAGGCTACTCCAATAAATACAACTTGCATGCGTCAAGAAAGAAACCTAAAACCTGAATTACCATATAGAAAACTATCATTTTCAATCTCTAACTACAAAATAATACACAGAAAGGGAAATTTGAACTTCAACAACTGAGTTCCATTTTCAACTTCTTAACTACCATTTTGGTATGCAGAAAAGGAAATCTCAACATCCCGGAAAGCCAAATTATACTTGTTTATATTTAGAATATAGGGAAAGCCAGCAACTTGCGCATTAATCATTGACCACCATTCAAGCTTTTTTCTGAATCATTTAATTATAAAAAACCGGGTGGTTCCGAGTTTAAGAATCAAGGGAGAGCTTTTGAAGGTCTTGAATACCATGGTGAGAAGCTTTCTGCATTTCTAAAGCTCTTTTATAAGGGGGAGCTATTGGGGGTTGTACCGGATCCAATACCTGATAACTTCCATCTGCAGCTTTAGAGAGTGGATATGAACGGTCCGAGTCATAGCCGTTAAGGTCACCACAGGCTAGAAATGGTATATACACCTTATTTGGTCCTTCTAACCATCCGCTACTGCAATCTGACAAAAAAATGGGAAGATCATTTCGGGACGGAGGGAGTATTGAAAAGGGTAATCACACTGGTAAAACCAAAAGCTTCATGGAAAGATAAGGAATTTAAGAATATGAATATGAGCACCATTGATAAAGCACAAGCGAAGATAATCTATTCATTTACTTGCTCAGTCAAGAAAGCATCTATTATTCTGGTGACTATGATTGTCAAATGAGAACAAATGTTTGCTCTCCAAATTTACTTTCAACAATAGACTAAACAAATAAAAAAAAATCTTGATTACAGCCTCGGGAGACCTCGAAAAAATTTAATTTCTCTTTTTGGGTTAGGGAATAATGCTAAGAGAAGGGAATATCTTTTTTTTTTCTCGAATTAATTAAGGCCTAAAAGGAAATGAAAAATATTCATAAACTTTTATTTTTGTGAATATAAAGAGTAAAACAAAAAACAATAATAGAAACCACTGCATGTATGATGAGATTAAGTATTATGAGCGGACAAAACAAAATTATACTGAGATTGTGGGGGCCAAACAACAAGGAGCCATAAATTGTTTATAGCATTCTTCTAGATCAATAGCTTCGATAGGAGTTACATTTCAATTTCTTTTCATGGCAGGGGTTGAGGTTGGGATTGGGGGTGGGGGCGGGAGCATCACAGGCCCCAAATAGCCATGCTGGTTTTGATTTCTCAGTACGGAATAGGATTGGCTTTGTGGATGTGGGGGTGGGGGTGGGGGGGGGGGGTTCCCCCACTATGTATCCTCTCATCATTGTTGATAAAATATGAAAAATTGCTTTATGAAAAAGCATTTTCCCATTCACAATCTTGCAATCATTTTTTCCTTTTTTTTTTTTAACAATTCAAGAGACAGACCATTACCAGCAGCCAAGGGACATAAATGAGAATAAGAAGTATAAAATGTGCAAAATAGTAGAGCATTAAGAAGAATCTACTTCCCTGAACCCATCCCCACCTTGAAAGAAAATAGAGAAAAAGGGGAAGATAAACACACACACATGAACTCACATATTGGTGGAAATGGAAGCAACTAAAAGATATGTTTGCTGACCATGTTTAGAACTGAGATTTAAGTTGTTTTAGAGATCAGACAAAAAGAAATGAGAATAATAATGTCAAAGGCTCACAATCATGCTCCAAGCATTAAGAATCAAAATGGTCGAGATATAGTACCGAAATCCTCTGCACCAGATGGACTTCCAACTTTCTCAAGTAGTCGATGCAAATCTTTCTCATTGAAACCTTCCGGAGGGGAATAATTCTCACAAACTGCGAATGCCTCTATAGTACAAATAAATAAGGAATTAGTCAATGGTCCATTATGGTATTGAGCTCAAACTATATTCTCGAAAGCACAGTTTATGAATTACTCCCTCCGTCTTGGATTCTTACTGAAAATCTAAAAATTGTTAGTGATACACCATTATAAATACTATCAATAACAATTTTTTAGATTTTCACTAGGAAAATGAAATTAACCTAAATTATTTCTCAAAAGTCATTCAAATAGACAACAAAAAAGTGGTAACATCATTCCAGGACGGAAGGAGTATATGACCAATACTTTATACAGCACAAGTTGAAGCATTGTCTGCCTTCACACCATAAAAAAATCAGCTTTCTCACCTATGCTTGAATTACGACTGCTTTTTGGTTTTGCAAAAGTGACTTCTGTGAAAAATAACTTTAGCTGCAATGGAAAAGCAAATCACTAATTCCATAAGCCGTTATTACAAAGACAAGATTCCTGCTTACATGTCATTAAGCTGGATGATTGTCATACATTTTGATTTACTAGATGTAAACACCAAATATCTAAGTGAATGCTGAATAACCTGACAATAAAGCAGGCTTGTATCCTTTCCCCGGAAAATCTTTGCAATAAATTTGCCCCCGTTCTTGAGTATGTGGGTAACAATCGTCAAACCCTGCAAGAACAACCTATCAAAGTTCAAACAAAATAATAAACAGAGATCCATGAATATGAACAGATAGTAAAAAAGGCATGTGTTCATGTTTTCCAATTTCTGTGCACACCGGTAAGACTAAATTCAAAATCAAACTGCAGACAAAACATTACCATGATCCATTTTCTAATAAAAAAAGCAAAATTTGGGAAACAATAAAGACAAACATCAAAAGATTCGAGATGGCATGGAAAGACGAATGCAGTTTGCACTCTACAGGCAGGTCTCATTAGAATCCAATGTTAAGAAAGGGAAAAGTTGGAGGCCATGATTGCAGACTGTAATATGATTATCTCTTTTCAAATTTCTGATAACCATATGGTTGGGAATGAAAGGGAGCAGCTACTTTCTGCTAAAAAGTCAGCCCACCATTACTTTGATAATGTGGATTCTAATAGGAGACATCTTTCAATTTAGTTCAGTTTTAGTGGTTGCGTCTTTCTTCGCTTTGCAGGTCATTGTGATATTATATTTATTACATACATAAAAAAGAGAGAATAAATTCAAACATAAAGACATATAATTAGGAAATTAGCATATTAACGAAGCAGTTTGCCTAGCTGGGATATCTTGTTAGGAATTTGGGGGGATCACACCCATACTAGAAGTACCAACATGGGGAGAATTAATCAACACATAATATGAAAGAAACAACAAAAGATTTCGTAACCCAATTCGTCAACAACATATGACCACATCTGGGGGTGCTGCCGCCAAGCCAGGATATACACTATAATCAATATATGATGGTGGTTATAACTTCCCACATGCAATCACTAAGATACTAGCATGGCTACTCTCCATAAATAACACTCACATATATATCTCCTCTCCTCTAGAAGAACGCACACACCTCGGTCATGGCTAGGGTTGTAGCAGTGCCCCTCATGGCATCTCGTAAGCCCCGGGCCCTCTCCTTGGCACTCTTTGTGCCTCTCTCTTATGTATCCTAGCTCTCTCCTTCATGCACATATGTTTCTTGTCGTCATCCATGTTTATATAGGGTCTACATGAAAGCCCTAAACCTAGTTTGAGCCAAAATCCCAAACAGAATAGGAAGCTAAATATTTGCTGGAAACGGGGCTATGTGCCTACATAGCTCTCAGATTGCTATACGGCCGCATCATGTGGTTGCATGCACTTCTGGTTGCTCCTCCGCAGTTTCGGTCTTCTCCTTTTCCTTCTCCTTGAGTACCTGGATTCCAACTTAAACTACTCCTTGGTTTAGACTTCTACCCCCAACAATACTCCTCGTTGGTATAGACTCCATAACCCAACATATCTGCCCCATCTATCGTTGTTACATGTGTACTCTTTTGCCCTCAGATTCACTGGCAGATATATGTTGGGGGTAGGGTAATTCCACTCAAGTTCTACAACTGGGAGATATTATTAGGGACTTATGCAATAAATAGCAAAATTTACTAGGGAACTAGATATTTACCTTGTTACCATCCGTTGGTTCAATTTAATACCAATTGGAGTACCCTTAAAGTTGTGTTTTATAAGCATGTTAAGAGTTTCAAGTTATACTTGGTTTATGATTCAATTAGAAGGGAACATGAATTTATTTTAAAAACAGCTCGACCTCCAAACAGTAAGAGATTTTTCTTTCCAATGCCCCTTTTCTATAATAATCTAGATCAGATTTCTGCCCATAACCTAGAGACCCACCCCCTCCCCGCGCCAACCATCAAGTAACACAGCAAAGCATGATAGCATTTCCAGTCAATACTGATTACTGTCGTCTTGGATACTGAGATCCCAAGAGAACAGGTGGACTTTCCCTATAGGGTCCACTACATATACCATAAAAGGTTTAAAGTCCATAGTATATAATATTATAAGCTTTAAAGTCCATAGTATATAATTAAAAGCTTTATAGGGAATATATACCTAGAAAATAAAAAGTATGAGGGACTAAATAATTCATTGTTGGGCAGCGAAGTAAAATACTTGTAACAAATGCACAACCTATACACTCCTGTATGGAGTGAAGACATGCTTGAGAAATATCCATAGTAACAATTTTCTTACGAAGTAGCTTAAAGGAGATGTTTGATAGATTGAAGAACGAAGCTAACTACTTACAGCCAATATGAGTTGAGACTGAACAAACTCATCCATGTCATGCAGTCCAGTTACTGCAGTTCATAGAGGAAACAATGTCAGATAGAATAACTACAAGAACACTGTTGTGAAATTAATGTGTTCTCTTACCGTCGGGAGCACCATCACACACAACTAGATCAGCCTTGCATCCATCAAAATGCCGAATGACCTGGAAAAAAGATATAAAAGGATAAGTGCCAGTTGGTGACTCAGGTGCATCCATCAAAGTATGCACACAAAGCCAAACATTTTATAAGAGATAAGAAATGGGAAGCTTGAAGCTCTTGGTCAACTGCTAACATATAAACAGATAATACATTGAAGAACAAAAAAAATAGAAATAAATAAAAGGACATCTTTTCTCTGGGGTTAATGAGAAGAGAGCAGGAGACTTTGAAAGAGGTATGAAATACTCTTATTTTTAATATATCTTTGTGATTCTGATTTATTAAATATTGTATATATTTCGTATAAATTAGATTAGGAAATAATTGTAAATATTGTTTTAGATTCTAGTTGACTAACCGGCTAACTCTTATGTTTAGTAATAATCCTATATTTAAGGTAGGTATTCAAAATAGGAAAGGACTCATTTGTTGATATGGAAAGGAGTGCACAAGAATAATCCTTGTTGAAGAAGAATTGTGATCGCCTATAAAAGAAGACCGCACCCTTCATTGTTCATTGCGGATTCTAAGTGTCAAACGGAGTATCAGATTTCACAAGAGTCTCTTTGCTTTGTTCTTAAAGTTTACATCATTGAAACTTCAAGATTGATTTACTTTTTTCGTGTTCTTTATATTAGAACGTTTTGATCTTTTCATAAGTTTTTATTTCCTTTAATTGTAAGTTTTTCATTACAACTTGTTCAACAAGATTGTCTTTTTATTTTTATGAAAGGTTTTTCAGCAAATAATTCTTGCTGAAGTGTTTAAATTGTTGCTTTATTCCACTGCATTTTGTTACTGTTGTGTGCGTGTGTACTTGTCTAGACAGTTGTTAAGACACTTGTGTGATCAACTTTACACATAAGTGGCCTAACAGATTGATCAGTCCTAGCTACAATTCTTCAATTGGTATCAGAGCCTTCTCTCGACTCTACTGAGGTCGATCCTTGAAGTAGCCTCTATGGACTGTCAACATAGTCGTAACAAACCGCCTACTCTAGTTGGTTCAAACTATACCATCTGTAAGGTAAGGCTAAGATAATTATGCATATTAAGTATATTGATCGGTACCATGCTTGGGTTAGCCTCATTGTTGGATATACTCCTTCCATGGTTGAGATTACCGTCTCTTCAGCCATATGTGATAACAAAAAGGAGAAACTTTATGGTCCTAAGCCCATACAGAATTGGAATGCCGAGGAAATAGCTCTAGCTAATTATAATGCCAAGGCCATAAGAGCAATCTCTGACCATGTGAATCCTCATACGTTTAGGTTATTCTCTAACCAAACCATTGCCAAAACTGCACGGGACATTCTCCAACTTTACTGTGAATGACCAGCTAGTGTTAAACAAACTAAATTAAGGACATTAATGACTAAGTTTAAAACTTTAAGGATGGAAGAGAATGAAACTATCAAAAGAGTATTCGACTAAGATCTTAGATATCTCAAACGAGTCATTTGCTCTGGGTGAATCCATATCCAATGCAAGGCTTGTTAGTAAAGTGCTAAGAACTCTCCCTGAAAAGTTCAATATTAAGATTTTTGTAATTGAGAAAACCCATGATGTCCAAACTGTTGGACTAGATGTAATCCTGAGTATTTTAACCAATTTTGAACTAAATCTTGGGGTACAAGAATCAAGCAAAGCAAATTTGATTGCTCTTGCCGGTGCCCTTAAGGTATCTCAAGATCTATTCCAATTGTCCAAAGACATTGATGAATCAAACCTGGGAGAGGATATGTGTGCCTTGATCACTCAAAAATTCAACAGTATGTTGAAAAAGAAACGGTTGACAAAGTTTCCTAATTCGACACCCTCACCTCCTTCCGCGATTGAATCATTCAAAAGGGAAAGTATTGTAAAGAAACCTATGTCCGAAGGCAAAAGCGCATTGATTTAATTCAATGCAGGGTTTGCAAAGGTTATGGGCATTATGCAAATGAGTATGCTAACACTCTTAAGAAACGAGGAATGAGTTTCTCTGCGACATTAAGTTGACATTAAGTGATTCTGATGATGACATCAAACAGCAAATCTTCTATATGGCTTTCATCTCAGTTCACCTTGTCTGATAGTTATTCAGATGTGGAAGATGTGCAGTACTCGGATTGCACAACTGTTCACACAACTGACTGCACAACTGAGTGCAGTGTGTATATCTGCTTGAATTACTCAACTGCTTGTGAAACTGAAAATGATCCTGCAGATGAATAGTGCCGACTTGCACAGTACATACATTGAACTCTATACTGAATGAGTCAAGCGAATGGAGTAAATCAAGGTATTCAAACAGGTAAATGAGAAACTAACTACTGAAAATCTTAAACTGAAGTCCGAGGTTGAGAATCTGTCAAAAGAAAATGATTCTCAAAAGGACTCTATAGCCAAATTAGAAGTTTTACTCACAAAGAAAGATGTTGAATGTGAAAAATACAAAACTAATTTTGATAAAGAAACAACAACTCTCACTAAGCTGAACAGGGATAAAACTAAGTTGGAAGAAGTTTAAATATGGGAACCAAGGAAAATCAAGAATTGGCTATGGAGATACTGTTTTTGTAAAAGAGGGAGAGGACACATCTAAAGTTCGAAATGTCGCCCCTATTAACAATGAATCCCCTGTTAAAAGCAGAAAATACAAAAAATGAGGTATGTGTGTCATCATTGTTCTGTTTAAGGTAATATTCAACCATATTTTTTATAAGCTGAAACAGGAACTTGGCTTGGAAAAGAAGAGTGAACACTTGGGTACATAGTTATTAAAGGCTCAAGGCGCACCAAGGCGCAAAAGGTGTGCCCGGAGCCTAGGCGCAAGGCGGGCGCGCGCCCGAGTGACGATGCCCAGAAAATGCCTTAAAATAGTAAAAATATATGTTTTAAGCCATAATAGAAACAAACATAAAAGAAACAAGCATAAATAGATGTTCAAACAAGCTTATATAAACAACAATTACAAAAGCATATTGACAAAGAGAAAAAGATAAAGAATAATTACACCCTAAATAATCTACATTACTGAAATCTAAACATCAAAATTCCAAATTAATCAAAAACACAAAAAACACCTTTTGCTTTTGCCTGTTCACTGTTGTAAAAAAAATAATAATGAAAAAACCACCTGTTTGAAAAAAAAATGAAGAGCTTTACATAAAAAAAAAAAAAAACACACCTGCTGGGCTCGTTAGTATTCGCCGGAGTCTCGCCGGAGGTTTCCGGAGGTCGTCGGAGGTCGCTGAGTAGTTTGAAGTGTCCAACGCTCTTATTTATACATCTCGTTTAGGGTTAATCACTTTGTAATTGACGCCGATTGATGCGGTGGACGTTCAATTTCAATCTGCGTCGACGCCTTGACGCAATCGACGTTCAATTTCCTTCTACAATCGACGCATTGACGGTCAATTTCATTCGGGAGCACAGCGGTTGACGGAATTGACGTTCAAACTCTTTCTGGAGCCTAGGCGCAACAAATCAAAGCTCGCGCTTCACGGAAAGGCGCGCCTAATCCCTCGCCTGGGCAACATCGCCTCGCCTTGCACAACCCAGGCGCCAAAGGTGAGCCTCGCTGCGCCCCGCGCCTAGGCGCGCTTTTAATAACTATGCTTGGGTAGGCAGTTGAGTGCACAACTAAACCCTCAAACTGTACAGACAACCCAAGACTGGAACAAAAACCGCATGGGTAAGAAAAGAGAACATGAACTGTCAGGTGGCCTTCACCTCTCTTAAGAGTAGCGTTGAAGGATCCTGGTATTTCGACAGTGGCTGCTTCTGCCATATATATGACCGGGTCACGTGAACACTTCAACGACTACAAACCATTCAAAGGTGGAAAAGTCAACTTCAGTGGAGGAGCTCCAGGTAAGATCATTGGCAAAGGTTGCACATGGGAACAAGATCCAGTTAATGATGAATCTGAACCAGGAAAGGTGAATGAATCTGCAGAACAAACGCATGTTCTCTGACAGTTGAGCAACCAGTTGTTCGGACAACTAACAACACAAGTGATCAAACAAAAGCAGAACCAGGTTCAAATTCTGAAACTGATAAAAGTGAAGAAAGGAGAGAGGAACATTCCCTCCAGAGTACAAGGAAATCATACTACCTCTCAGGTCATTGGGGAAGTGGATGAAGCGATGAGAACAAGAGGAAAGAAGGTCAATTATCGTGACCTCGCAAGTTTGGTATGTATGCAATCCGTGTACCATCAGGTAAACTCTCGTTGTTTTGTTGCTAATTATGAACCAAGAATGTAATTGAAGCCTTGAAAGATGAAAATTGGATTAATGACATGCAAGAGTAGTTAATCCAATTTGACAAAAATGACGTGTGGTTCTTAGTTCCTAAACCCTCTCATGTCAATGTGATTGGGACTAAATGAATCTTTAAGAATAAATCTGATGAAAAAGGCAATATAACAAGGAACAAGGCACGTTTGGTGGCTCAGGGCTACACTTAATTGGAAGGGGTGGACTTTGATGAAACATTTGCTCCCGTAGCCCGCATTGAGTCAATCAGACTGTTATTAGCTATTGCATGTTACTTGAAAATCACTCTACACCAAATGGATGTAAAGAGTGTGCTCCTAAATGGTGTTTTAAATGAGAAAGCTTTTGTTAAACAACCTAAAGGATTTGAGGACCCCACTAAACCAAATCATGTGTACAAGTTGAAAAGGCACTCTATGGTATTAAACAAGCCACACGAGCTTGGTATGGTAGACTAACAGAGCACCTAGTACAACTTGGGTTTAAAAGAGGAGAGGTTGATAAGACATTGTTTGTTTTAAGAAATAAAAGGGGCATACTTGTTGCTCAGATTTATGTGGATGGCATAGTCTTTGTTTCTACTTATAATGACTTACTTGAAATGTTTGTTAAAAGTATGACATCCACATTTGAGATGAGTATGGTTGGGGAACTGAAATTCTTTCTTGATCTTCAAATCGTTCAAACCAAAGAAGGAATGTCAGTTCACAATCCAAGTATGCAAAGAATTTAGTAAAGAAATTTGGGCTTTATAATGCATCATACTTGAAAACTCCTATGGGATCATCCCAAAAGCTTTGTAAAGATGAGCAAGGTGAGAGTATTGATCACACCCTCTACAGGAGTATGATAGGAAGCTTGATTTATCTCACAGCTAGCAGACCTGATATAATGTTCAGTGTGATAATATGAGTGTCAAAGACATTGCCAAAAATCTTGTGCAACACTCCCGTACAACACACATAGATATTAGGCACCACTTTATAAGAGATCTTGATGAACAAAGAATTGTTACTCTTAAACATGTAGAAACAACATATCAACTTGCTGATATCTTTACCAAGGCTTAAGATTTTGAGAGATTCTCTTCCCTTAAGAAGTCTCTCGGCTTGTGTGAACACAGATGACTGCACAATTGTGCAGACAACTGTCTGCATCTCTGTATAAATGTATACTACAAAAAACACTAACAATAATATATACTCCCTCCGTCCCAATAAGAGCTTCCCTTTTTGCCATTTTGGGTGTCCCGCTAATAGCTTCCACTTTCCTTTTTTGGCAAAGGAATCTTTACTATTTCCTCCACTCATTCTCTCTCCTCATTATTTTAATACTCACAACACTATTATAATTTACTATTCCCTCCACTTATTCTCTCTCCTATTTTCAAATTACACTCACAACATCTTTACTTCCCTCCCATTTCCTTAATTTGCGTGATTTTTAAAAAAGTGGAAGTAATTATTGGGACGGAGGGAGTATATATATATACATGTATATATACATACGTGTATATATATATATATATATATATATATATATATATATATATATATTATCCTGCATTCATGCATTGCAGATTGTCTCTTGTGACCACTTGACTATTTTTGCATCATTGACATTATGTTTGACTCTTGATTGTGAGAACCCTTCTAACTTGGTGATAAAATTCCCCATGTTAAAACTTCTGTGTAATATATATCATGTAGTGGGTGTCTATTCTAAGGTCACTGAGAAAAACAAGATGCCTCCATTTATTTTGAAGCTTTCACTCATGTGCTCAATGCCAATGATTTATTGTTGCATCACTTGAGGAAAAAAGTTGGGCAAGCACTATGTTGTGAGAGTGTAAAGGTACTTCTCGGTGACTGATTTAATGTCAAATATGGAGACATTCTAGATGTTGCATGATTGAGGGTTATCTTATTGACTTCTTGCATGTCAAACTATGTCAAGGTGTGATTTAGACATCCTATGTTACACTTTATTGAGATTAATCTCCACTGTGTGTGCATTGTTTCATGATAGGCATAATGTGACAATTAGGGCATTAAAATCCTTGGTAAAAATATAAACAAATTTTTGTTGTTATTTCTATGTTTTTTATCAATGATTTTATTGTGTTCAATGATGCTTTCATGATGTTGTGTTTAAAACTTCTTGCAGTCAAAGGAGACTACGGGATTGTGTTGATCAATCAAGGCGGATAGATTTATTCTGATAAGGCAAGTGAATCTCATCACAAAATATGATAAGGATTCAAATTTAATTCCTAATCCTTTATGATAAAAAGGAATTTCAAGAGGTAAGCAACACAACCATCACACGGATTACTCTCTTTCTCCACATCTTATTCTGAGTTCCAAGGCAAAGTCATGATTATCTCTCATCAATGTTGTGCTATAAATTGACTGAACAAGTCTTGTCACAACTCTTCTCACAACTCAACTCTCATAATTATTATGTCTCTACTGCACCGCCTTGTGTTTACTAACCTATGCAGACATCACTAAATGGTGTCTCCATCATCTTCTTCCACTCCGGTCACCTCCAGTTGCAACGCCATCGTTGGATTTGATTAACGAGCCACAATACGTGCCTCCGATAGACGTTAGCTCGCTTGGGCAACCGGACAAGGCGATCGACGTTGATAACCTGAATGTGCCAGAGGTTGTGCATGTGCACGAGTGTCGTCGGTGCCTGGCTCAAGATGATCCCAACGGCTTATTAGCTCTGGGCAATCAGTTATCTTTAGAAGATCAAAGGTTGCCGCCTCTAAACCAAAATCAAAGAAGGTGGAAACCCCTAAGGCCAAGAACCCCGTCGGTGGAAGGAGGAAGCTTGTCCTCCATGACTCCTCAGATGAAGAGGAAACCCCAGCACAGCAGCAATTGCCGACGACTGGGTTTAATGAAGACGAGATGCCCATCGTCACGCTGATCAAGCTAAGGGTCTGCTCCTGAGTTTTTAAGGGAGAGAAGAGAAAAGAAGAGAAGGGAAGGGAAGGGAATTCAATTTCTCTCTTGATTGCTCCCGAGTTAAGGAAATGGAAGGAAAAAAGTTTAAATTACATGTTTATCCTTAATAAAAGAAGAAGAGTGTTTTATTTTAAAGGGTAAAATAGGTATATCAGAAAATTTCTTTAATGAAATTTTCTTTCCTTCTAATTCCTCTCATTTTTGGAAGGAATTGAAAGGAAGGAAAATTTTAAAAAATTTCCCCTTCTTTCCTTCCCCTTCCCTCCAAGAAAAACTCGGGAGCATAACCAGGAAGGAAAATGTTTTAAATTTCCTCCCAGTTCCTTTCCTTTCTCTCCTAATTTAAATTCGGGAGCACACCCTAAAACTTCGGCAAAAAATCCAACTCCGACTTGTGTTCAGGCAAAAATTCCAGCCACAACTCAAGGGGAGAGTCAATACCGAATCAGAAGAGAAGCTCAATAAGGAAAGAAGCTGCTCCTTCCATGACGGAAGAAGGATCATCCCAACATGATGATTTCAGTGATGAGAATGCCTCCTTGGGCACAGAGGACACGGTCAGTGATGCTGAGGTGCAGAACAAAAAAAGAACCCACCAAGCAACCCCAGCTCGTCCCAAAGGCAGAGCTGTATACAAAATTGTTCAACCAACTGGTCACACAACTGATCAGACAAGTGGCAGTTCTTCCAAATCAGTATCTCGGGCACGTAAATCTTCAGTCTGCATCCCTTCCTCCCTATACAATCTGGAGTTGAAACACAACTCTCTTTCTTCTCTCTTGAGGCTGAATCTCGTTTTTCTACAAATATGCACCGCCTTTTTGTAGTTGAAAAGAAAAGAAACATGGCGGTGTTTGAAAAACTAGGTTTGATTGCCTTCTTCTCTGATAGGAATCTCGATAGAACTTTGGACTTTCACATTCCCTATTCTAGATCCTAAGTTCTAGAATTATTTGCTAATCTTACACGGGACATAGGTGTAGACAGATCCCCTAATTTTGGGAGAGTTTTTGTAAGGGATCAAGTGATAGATTTCAGTCCATCTAGGATAAACCTTTTTCTTGGCACCTCTGATGCCCCTCTTGATTCCCTACCTGTTGATTATGATGAGGCAGTTAGAACCATAAATGGGGAAAGATCACAAAATGGGTAGCTGGGTTTGAGACAAATCTGTTGTCAAGACTTTGTCTTTCTCCACCATATTCTGAGGTCCAATTGGCTGCCTACCTTAAATACTTCCTCCGTAACCAAAGATCAAGTATTGCTCCTGTTTAAAATAGGATTGAATAAATTCAATTTGGGGAAAGTCATTTTTGATACTGTTTTAAACTTTGCTGAGAGCACCAACACAAACTATGCTTACCCTCATCCTAGCCTTATCTATGCCATGCTAAAAAATTAAGGGATTGAGGAAGTCCCAGGAAAACTCTGTCTCTCATCACTAAGCAATTCAAAATCCCAAAAACCATGAATGACAGCTCCAAGTTTAATGATCTTGCTGGGTCTTCCTCTGCTCCATTTTATGTTCAACCACCTGCTTAATCAGTTGTTCAAATAATTGTTCCCTCAGGGTCTGGCTCTCCAGACAAGAGTGTCATAAATGCTCAGATAGCCATCTTTCAGCCCATATCAACTCTCACAGGGCTAAAATTGAAGGGAGACAGGTGCTGATTCCTGTTCTTGAGAAATCAATTGCTGATCTTAGTAACAGCCTTAGTGGTTCTTCTCAAAAAGGGGGAGAAGTGATCACTCAGGAGGAGTTGAAGCCAGTTCAAGTGGAAAGGAGCTTACTGATCAAGGGGGAGCAGTAGATAATGATGATGACTTGGTATTTGATATTGAGAGGGATGCAGTTGCTGCCATCGAGGAAGAATTGCTTGGAGAAGACTTATATGCCGATCTTGATATTTGAAAAACTTTTTAGTTAATTTTAATTTTTGATGTAATAACTTATTCTTATGATGTTTTCGGATGTAAATTGTTATGCTAGGTGTGTTTTAGGCTTAACAGATTTTGCAGGTTTTGATCAGAACCACAAAGATAAGGGGAGCTTGAAAAATTATGAAAATACTCTTATTTTAAATATATCTTTGTGATTCTGATTTATTAATTATTGTATATATTTTGTATAAATTAGATTAGGAAATAATTATAAATATTGCTTTAGATTCTAGTTGACTAACCGGCTAACTCTTATGTTTGGTAATGATCTTATATTTAAGGTAGGTACTCAAAATAGGAAAGGACTCATTTGTTGATAAGGAAAGGAGTACACAAGAAGAATCCTTGTTGAAGAAGGATTGGGATCGCCTATAAAAGAAGACCCAACTTTTCATTGTCTATTGCGGATTCTAAGTGTCAAACAGAGTATTCAGATTTCACAAGAGTCTCTTTGCTTTGTTCTTGAAGTTTACATCATTGAAACTTCAAGATTGATTTACTGTTTTCGTGTTCTTTAGATTAGAACGTTTTGATCTTTTCATAAATTTTTATTTCCTTTCATTGTAAGTTTTTCATTGCAACTTGTTTAACAAGATTGTCTTTTTATGAAAGGTTTTCCATACCACTTCAGCAGTTCGTGCATTTGTAATGTCTCCTTGTACTTGTATAACACCGTCAATTGGAGCCATAGGCTGCAAATCAATAGCCACAATAAGTGGAAGATCGCTATCTCTGCAAGATGAAAATAGTAGACTTAGCTCTTGAACTTCTGGTCATACCTATGAAATACATGGTTCAGAATAAGGTATCTTAGTAATCTCGATTCGTAAATTTTTCTCTTTTTTTAGCAGCTTTTGCAGACGTGAAAGTTCTCGTAACCTTTTTCCTAATATTTAGCAGCTTTTGAATACTTGATATCAAGAAAGGCACTTACTTTGACTCAGGTGACAACTTTGCTGGTAGATACAACTTTCGACTCAAGACCTATGCAAGCGACAAAGAGTCAGAGAAAATGATGTGTCATCAGTACCGCATAAAGCTAGAAGTCTAGAACCAAAAGTGTATTTAATAATTTTGATCTTGATTTTTTTCCCTTATAAAAGAAAATGAAGAAAGATTCGGATGCTGTACAAAACCATTGATAAATTTAACTATTCCAGAAGGGAGAACCCCCAAATAACAATTACCTGACTCCAGCTACCAGGTGCTGCACATAGATCTACCACATGCTTTACCCCTGCAAAGCACTACCATACTTGGTGAATCTACTAAATATGCATATACAATAAGAGAAAGCCTCAAAGTGGTTTTCATGGTATAAAAAGCGATGTAAAAGTGGTGCATATTTTAAGTTAGAATGTTCCTTACTTTACAGAATGAAAAAAGTCGCACATTGGTGTTCAACATGTTGGCACTGCACTCACCGGAGGTACTAGTCACTTGTATGAGAAAAACTTCACAAAAATTTGAATTTTCTGGTTTTGTAATTAAGTATTCATCCGTCCCATAATGAGTGACCATTTTATTAAAGATCATGTAAAAAAGGGCAAACAATCTTGGAATAGATGGAATACAAAAAATATTATATGGCATAGCAAAAAGAAATGCACAAACAAAAGAGCATCTAATAAAGAGATGGAATGAAAAAGCAATAAAAAAAATCCTGATTATAGTTGACTTCAAGAGTCAACCAAGTTCCATTTTTTCACAGGGAATTTCGAAAAACTAGAGTTTAGGATATGAGTAATCATGTACCTTCAAAAATGTTGAACTCTTCATCAATTTGAAGGAGCTTGAAGGCACTACGAGCACGCCAGCCTTCTTCTTTGGCTTTGCGGTAGTAGATATCCTGCAAAAAACAAACAGATTTTGTTAACATAATCCAAAACAAAGAAAAGAAAAACTGTAAGGGTTGGGAACAACATTTATACCCTTTTATCTCTAGAAGCTTTTCCCATACTTTCTGCACCTCGTTGCTTTCTAGATTGTGCCAAAGAACTTCAAATCAACTATCGAGCTGAAGAACAGGTAGAACAACCAAAGAACTTTAGTTCTGATGGTATCCGGTATTAGCTTTCGAATGTAGCGAGTTCGAATCATGTCACGGACATGTTCTAGCCTATTTATAGGCCATATGATGTAGCCTAAGGGCATTAACCAGAAACATAGAATGCGATGCACTTCCAATTCTAAAACCAAGGATTGCCATTGAGGAATTTTAACAAGCACCTTGTGTGTGTTTTTCGTGTGTGAGCGTTGTGTGCGTTTTTCGTGTGTGTGTGTGTGTGTGTGTGTGAGTGAGGAGAGAGAGAGAGAGAGATACCGGTAGGTATTTAGCTGACTCGGTTACTTGTAAGATGCTCCGATGAGGCAGAAGCGACGGGACCGGATTGCTGGAGCAGAGACTGCGGCGGAGCGACGACTCCTCGTTTTAGTACTTCTAATGTTACTTTGGTTATTTGCACTTTGACGCCCTCTACTTTTTAAATAGTAAATCATTTCCCTTCTTGTTATTTTAATAACAGCTACCTACCAATTCTAGTTCTAGAACTATGCCAAATTACTTGAATTACAATCATATTAGTCCTATCTCCAAAAAAAGATTAATCGATCTTTCTATTTTAGTCCCTCCGCCCCCCGTAAATGTGGACTAACTTTTTGGGTGTGCGAATTAAGAAAAAGTGATGTAAGAAAAAGAAAAAGTTAAATGTTGTGAGTATAAAAAATTAAATAGGAGAGAGAATGAGTGAGAGGAATAGTTAGGAGAGAGAATGTTATGAGTGTAAAAGTGAAATAGGAGAGAGAATGAGTGGGTGGAATAGTGAATATTTGTTTCCATTTTTGACAGTCCACATTTACGTGAAACGGACTAAAATGAAAATAAGTCTGCATTTACGTGGGTCGGAGGGAGTATTTGTTTTATAAAAGTTATGTTTCGATAGAAAACCACTAAATTCAATTCAATTTCAAGAAAGCCCAAGCGTATAATTTGTCAAAGACTACTTTCTCTCTCCCTAAAAGACAATATCATTTACTGGGTGCTACTATTTGCAATATCAAAATTGAAAAAATAGTGTAAATAACTTACTGTATTTGATATTCTCAAAAGTTGTCATTAATTAGTTTTTTAAGTTTGTACCAGATGATTCACTTATTTTTATTAATAGACCTTAAATTTCAATATTCCACCTTTTTTTTCTTCTTCCATTATATTTTGTTGTTTTTAAGTTACATAAATTTATTTAATTGTAATTTTAATAAAAATGTAAAGTTGTTTCAATCTCAAATTTTTTTATGATAAATATTGCACTTTCTTTTTAAATTTGTTATAAAATAAATATTGCATTTTAAAAAATGAAAATAATTATAGTACAATTTTACTATTCTGCAAGTCATATATAAATAAATAAAACATAATATTATTTTAAGTTGTTAATAAATTAAATATGATATTTTTATGAAACAAGCGGATAAAGTATTTAAAAAGACATTTGATTCTCAAATTAAAGGCCCACTTTCTCTAGGGCCCCTCATGCGAGATTTAAACTTAATTTAAGAAATAACATTTTGCAAATTTCAGACACCCTTTGGTAAGACAAAGACATAAATGCTCCTTCTTTTTTTTCACGCACGCGCACTAGTAAGGCGTTTGTCACTGACTCTGGACCAACAAAGTCCAAAACTGAAAATAATAATTTAGTCACTGAGATTTTCAAAATTTTATATTGGTCACTAAACTTTCTGATATTTCAGATCAGTCATTAGATTCGAAATAATTTCAGTTTGCTCTCATAATTTACACATTTACAACTCTTATAAGTTAATTATAAGATCAATTTTTCTCTTATAATTAACTTATAAGACAAAATTTTCAACCAAAAAAATTCAATAATAATAAGGAATTGCTCTCATAATTTACACATTTACAACTCTTATAAGTTAATTATAAGACTACTTTGTCTCTTATAATTGACTTATAGGACAAATATTTCAACCAAAAAAATCAAAATTTTCAATAAAAACAATGAATTACTCTCATAATTTACACATTTACAACTCTTATATGTTAATTATAAGACTACTTTATAAGACAAATTTTTCAACCAAAAAAATTAAAAATTTCAATAATAACAACGAATTACTTTCATAATTTACACATTTACAACTCTTATAAGTTAATTATAAGACTACTTTGTTTCTTATAATTAACTTATAAGACAAATTTTTTCAACCAAAAAAATCAAAAATTTCAATAATAACGAATTACTTTTATAATTTACACATTTACAACTCTTATAAGTTAATTATAAGACTACTTTGTCTCTTATAATTGACGTATAAGACAAATTTTTCAACCAAAAGTCTTATAAGACTTATAAAAGTCTTGTTAATAAGTTTTATAAGTTACTTATACGACTTATTAACAAGTCTTTATTATAAGTCTTATAAGACTTTTTTTAATAAGTGTTTTTACTTATAAGACTTATTTAAAAAGTCTTATAAGTTACTTATAAGACTTACTAAAAAGTCTTATATGTAAGATATATAAGACTTATTAAAAAGTCTTTATATAAGTAAAAGACTTATTAAAAAAGTCTTATAAAACGTCTTATAAGTAACATATAAGACTTTTGAAAAGTCTTATAAGTAACATATAAGACTTTTTTAGTAAGTCATAAAATGTTACTTACTCCCTCCGTCCACATACTTACTTCACACTTTCTATTTTGGGCGTTCAAATACATACTTCACACTTTGTTTTTTTACTTAAAATGGAAAATTTATATCATTAAAATATTAACCATACCCCACTAAAAACCCCCCACTAGCCTCCTAATTACAAATCCTAATTAACTAACTACAACTCCTAATTAAATAATCAATTAATAACACACTTAATTCCCCACCCACCCATACACTTAATTTCCCACCCACCCATTTTCAGTTCACGATCAAAATTGGGATCTCTCTCTCTCTCTTTTCATTTTCTCGCACCTTCCTCCATTGCACCGCTTCTCTTCAAAACCCTAGATCTATCTCTATGAATCTGACCTTTTCCCCAAAAAAATTGATAGATCATGGCGATCGGAGGTCCCTGATTGTAATCACCGGCCTGATTCAGTCGTCCATGGTGCCTTTTCCGACGATGATGAATCTCTCTTTGTTGATTCATGCCCGTTGTTTTCCGCCTCTCCGTCTTTGGCCAACACCGTCGTGCCGGAGACATGTTTCGAAGAGGAATTGGTGCCGAAAACTAACCAGACGCCGGATTACGAGGTTTTCGACGAGAAATACAAAACTTGGGAAAAGGAGTACGAGGAACGAATTAATTGGAACTCAAAAAGTCCCTTTTGCTGGGTAAAATATTACAAGATCAACAAGGTTGTTCCAGATTGTGAATACCCCGTTCCGATGCAACACGCATTCGGAGGTTTAAAATAAATAATCATGGAAAGTCGGACCGAAATAGGATATTCATTAAGTGACACTCGATTCAAACCATATTAAAAATATTAGTTTAATTTTATGAGAGTCGCCACGCCGCTTTGATATAGCCCAAAGCATTGAAAAAAGGCTAAGCATGTGATTGGGTTCGGGGGTCAAGTTACAACAGAAGAAGAAACGTTATCACTCCTATTGTCCGACGGATCGATCTTTCTAGCATGTGGGGTGTTGGTTGTGTGTGGTGTTTATAGGAATAGATAGAAGAAGCGGGATCATGCATAAGGAGGAGGGAAGAGAAAGAATTAATTGATGATCACACCCTAGAACCTTTGATTTAGGCCCTCGAAAGGTACACTAATCAACGTTTATCCTTGGGGAATTGTTGATCATGGGATAATTGTTACTAAGGTGGAAAGAAAGAGATAGTTCCTAGATCCATCGGGTTTCTTGGATGAAACCTTAGATCATCCTCGGCTATACACACTTAAATATATTAAAACAGCCCTACATCTAGCATATAGGCATAATTAAAACATATTAAGTATGCAAATAAGCTAACTAGCACAGTAATAATAATAATAAAGAACAGAATATTAAATAAAAGACTTACCAATTGTGGCAAGGCTTTGGGATCGAATCTAGTAAGATTCGGAGCGATATTGGGAGATGTGTGAAAATGGAAAACTCAAGTTTAGTCTTGACCTTTTCCGATGGAAACGTGTCGTGTTGAAAATGTGAACCGTGTGAACGTATTTATAGTGCTCGGGAAATGGGCCTGGACTGAAGAAAAGGGTCGATCGGCCCTTTCCAAGAAGGGTCGATCGAACCTTAAAAGAAGGGTCGATCGGCACTTTGTGAGAAGGATCGATCGGCACTTTTCACCAAGCGTAATTTTCACGTCAGCGGCGCGAGAAAGAGAAATATGTAAAAGATTAATTAGGGTTTTGTCAACCCTAATCAGTCCAAAACATTTTCTTTTGGGAACAAGATTAAAATACCCTTTTTTAGGACCGGGTACTAACACAGATACGCCAGAAAGCCCTCGTGATGATGATACTCGTCGATCTGGAAGGTCATTTCTTTCCTTCTTATTTATGTGATGGTTTATTTAGAGTTGGTTTTTTGTGAGTTTGGGAGTTAGTAATGCTATGAGTATGGTATGTGTGAAATGATGATTATTATTATTATTATTATTATTATTATTATTATTATTATTATTATTATTATTATTATTATTATTATTATTATTATTATTATTATTATTATTATTATTATTATTATTATTATTCAGCTTTGGAGGGAAATATTAGGAGATTTGACCACAAATACCAAATTGTTAATCCTTGTTAATCATTGTCAGATTTTTGTACTTTTCAATAAAGAACTGGTTTTCCTAAAGAAGTTGAATGAACGCTCGCCGAAAAAATAATGATATTTTTAGGAGTCGCCACGCCGTTTTAAAGGAAACATTGAAAACCTTTTTGAAAGAGAAAATGGGTTCGGGGGTCAGTTTACGTGTTGGGAAGAACCGAGAGTTCACCCAACACGCCTCGTCCGTAGACTAGTCTTTCAATGTTCAACATCCAAAATCATTCAAAAGTATGTGCAATTGTGTGAGACAAAATATGTATAAAATGCATAATAATGCTTTGCTTTATTGATAAAATGCGAGGGATACAACTTGTGAGCCACTTATTTTGGGGGGCCACGTCCCGATTACAACGAGGTAAACAACTTACAACTGAAAAGGGACCTGCTGCATTTGGCTAAGTATGTCGCCCGACACAGGACCATGAATGGCCAGTTGTGTCGCGGGACATACTATGCCATATGCAGAGGTTTATAACTAGGCTAATTACAGAACCAAACCAATATCAACAACAAGGTTAACAAAAATGGAATTAACAGCAGCAACGAGATTGCAGAGATGTAAAACAAGTTACCACGACCTCAAAGAGATCAAATCCCGGATGAGTGTGGATATGGAACGATCCACACTCACCTTAACATTCAAACCACAAACATGTTATTAATAACCAAAGGCATGTAACATTATGACGCAGAATCAGAACATTTAGGCAACAAGGCATGACATATTCAATCAGGTTCGAGCCCGAATTGCAGATCAAGCATAACTACCAAGAGGGATAATGAACTGAATGTCACAGGGATTGCAATAAGAGAAATCAACACTCAGATGAGTGTGAATATAGATGATTCACACTCATCTTCGTGTTTAATTCACAAATCACAAATCCAACCATTGTGTAAATACAACACCAGAATCTGAACAGGATTATCCCAAGCATAAACCAAGGCAGAACAAATCTAGATACAGATTAACAGATTATACATAGCGAACGTGGAAATGGCATGGGATAAACAAGTAATAGAGAGATGAAGAGTGAAGTTAGGGATTACCTTTGTAGTATCCACCCTCTCTATACCACGTCGGTATGGAGAGTCTTCAAAGCAACTTCAGAACGAGAGAGAGATCGAGCTCACTGTGAAGCTTCAAGGCTGGAATGAGCGTAACGCAAAAGGGGTTGGAACAGGGGAAGCGGCTTAGACGGATTTAGGTATGGAGAGGGATAGAATCAGGTGAGGAGCGATTCAATTAGAGAGAGGGATTTAGGTTGCCGCCGTTTGGGTGGAGAGAAGACGGTGAGGTTTCGGTTGAGTAGCAATTGAGAGAGGGTTGGGTTAGCGATTGATTGGGTTTGGCATTGTTGGAGGTGGACAACGGCGATGGGCGATTGTGAGGGAAGGAATTGGATCGCCGGTGGATGGTTTAGAGAGAGAGGATTGGTGAGGAAGGTCGTCGGCGAACTGGTTTAGCGAGAAAGGACTGTTGTTGTTTTGGTTGAGGAGTGATTGAGAGAGAGATTAGATCGGTGATGGGTGATTGAGGTAGAGGGAGTAGAAAGGTGATGGTTGTGGCTGGGAGAGAGGGACTTGGGTCGGAGAAGACGATTGAGCGAGCAATGGTAATGGTGAGGCCTCCTCTATTTGCGTTTGGAGAGAGAGTATAGAGAGAGCGAGCCCTTTGCGTCTAGAGAGAGAGAGAGAGAGAGAGCAGAGAGAGACCCCCTTTGACAAATGAGGATAATTCCTTATTTAACGTTGATTTGGAATTGGTTTAATATGTCGCACGACCAAGCAAGTATAACCGCCTTCCTTCTAGAAACGTGCCAGGTGGCGGAATCTGGACCCTTCCTGAGTAATTCCTTAAAGGTCCAAATTGAATAATTCTTTCTAGGTCCTTCCGTAGCGAGAAACTTATAAAAAGTTCCCGAAAGTCTCGGAATGAACCGAAAATTTACCAAAACGCTCCCTAGCGCACTTTTATTGAGTAAAAGGCACTTTTATTTGATCGCGAGTTGGATTGGGGTACTCACAGAAGTGTGTAAACAGTAACTGTGCAACTCTTATGTGGACGGAGGGAGTATAAGATAAGTCTTATAAGTTACTTTCTTCAACGTCCTTGCTTTCTGCTTTCTTATCACTGGCATCCTCATTCACATCTTTCTTTTCTTCGTCCTTTCAGAGACTGTTTTGCCACTTTCTTCAGTAGCAGTAGCAGCAACAGGAGTAACACTGGAATTTATTGGAGGGGATATCAAACAGATAGCTGCAAATGGAATAGAAGAAGGAACTGATGGGGCTGATGAGATTTGATGACGGCGAACTTTAACAATCTTTCTACTTGCCAGCACTTCATCGCTTGCCCTGTTGAAAGTTCCAAGACTCTTGTTCAGAAGCATCTTCATCATCATCGAGACCAGGGTTATCTCGAGATATTTCTTCATCATAACTTATAAGTTGACTGAATCAAGTATGGTTCAGCACATAACATTTACTTTTCTCATTTTCCGCCACCCAAATTATCAGCTAGATTTATAAATGTGTCTGGCTTGTCCAAAGTTGAGATCAACCACAATCAACAAATGTAGTAACTGCGTGTAAAACCAAATTGGCATAACTAAATGATTCAGAAAATAGTAAGAAATCCTACATTTGTGCACAAATATACAATGTAACATGAAATTAGCAAGGGGAAAAGCATACAAAGTATCGCTACCTTGACGTATTTTCATAATTTTTTGCTATACAAACTGCAAATGTCACTATCCATGTCCTGAAATCTTCACAATATTTTTAACCCACTTCCGCTAACATTTCCTACCCCATGTTCTCCTATGTAAACACCAAAACTATATGGGGAATTAATCCATTAGGATTGCCATTTGCATTTTCCATGAATTTCATAACTAGATAAAGGGAACCTAATCAATTTCCACAAGTCCCCACACCAAACTAAAAATCCCTACACTCAACCAGATCGATTGATCTGCCAAATCAATGTCCAATGGATCAGCTAGATGAGTCTCGCTTCCATTTGATTCCGAATTAAACTAGTACCAATAGAGATCTAAATCACAAACACGATCAACTGGGGCAACAAACTAAACAATTGAGCGAATCCCAATACCAATTGAACGTATATAAACAAATTTCTGAACCTAATAATGACAAAATCGAGTTAAAAATATTAACACCTAGAGCCATACCTTTTTAGTCACGATCATCATCTTTCTTAACAAGCTGTGCCATTGAAGAAGATTTGAATTGGTAGATAAATCGAAGTACAAATTTTCCACGGAACAGACATATCTCACTGGAAATCGAGGGATCTTTAACTTGATCTTCGTCATCGTCTGCTCTCTCTTTCTCTCCCCTTCTCTAAGAGAGTATGTATGTGCGTGTGTGTGTGTGTGTGTGTGTTTTTCTAGATGGAGAAATAAAGATGAAAAAATGAATAAGGGTGGGAGGGAGAAGAAATGACGTGAGTGGAGGGAGGAGAGGGGTGTATGGGGGAATTAGAATTTCGGGTGAATTCTTTACTTGAAATTTACAAAATGTATCTCTTTAAAATGGAATAAAATTTGAACATGAGGGCCCTTATGAAATATTTCCCAATTTAAATGGGTATGTATACATACGAGTAATAATAAAGTATTTAAAATGACATACTTGGATTTGCTAAACTTGTTAACTATAAATATTTTTTAATTCAAAATTTGGTCTAAGATTGTATACTTTAACTTAAATTTTTATATGATTTTTTTTTAATTAATTTAACACAAAATTTCAAAAAAAAAAACTATTTTACACTCGCTTAAGAAAAAACTACTTTTAGCTAAATAAAACTATTATAAGTATAAAGAAATAAAGAGATTTAACAATATATAACTTTAAAAATACAAATACAAAAAATTCATTGCATAACTTCAGTCAATCCAATACAACAAATTCACTAGTATAATTAGAGCGCAAATACAAATCTATATATATATATATATATATATATATATATATATATATATATATATATATTAAAGTTGGTGAGAATGCCTATGGATTTAACATGTGGACATGTTTTAATAGAAGTTTGATTATTGAGAAGCCACCTCATCACTATCCCAAAATCAATATGACTTTTGATATTCTCATTATTAGCTAATATTATTAGTCAATAATAATAGTTATTATATAGGTTAACTATTACTACTAACTAGTATGCCACCCGTGCGTTAAACGCACGATCAAAAAACTTTGACAAATTACAGGAAATAAATCAAAAGAGTTATTATAACTATAAAGGCCAATTTAGATTATTATTTTTTAAAAAAAAAATTAAGTAAAAGGTATGTAGCAAAAATATATAATTGCGTTCCTAATAAAATTACATAATTTGATTTTTTGTTTGTTTGAAAATACTACATCCTCTAACTAATCTTTCCTTTCTCACCTGTCATTCAAATTAAATTTTGATGACCTCTATCTAAACAACTTATGAAGAATACCATGGCTGCAATTTAATATCAAAATGAAACTATTGAATGTGACAAAAGATCACGATGATTACATGAAAAGATAATAGATAATATGAACTCATATTCTGAAAGAGGGACTAAGGTATTGAAATCAACAATTTCTATCAACCAATACTAATTGGTATTCAGACAAGTACATAAACTTGTAAAATACTAAAGATTATTTGGCATATACATCCTTATTCTTAAAGGATTTAGGTAAATGTTTAAATCACGATTGGTATTTGGACAAGTACAAAAACTTGGAACATACCACTGATTCATCTGAGCTTTAAGTACATAAAAGAGATAGAGATACAGAATGTTGCGTACGTGCGTTAAACCTCATCCTGTGGCCTATGGGTGTTATATATCTTCCGCAAGTTAAATGAGATAGAGATACAGAATGTTGCGTACTCTGTGTTGTTTTGTACACAAATAGAAAGCCGTGGCCAAAAATACAGGCCTATTGAAGTCAACAGTTGCTTGACGTGAAGCTGGCAATGATGCTAAAAACCGATCCCTAAACCTGAAAATTGAAAATAATGATGCTAAAAAACTAAATTTCCGTTCACACATTTTGTCAAAAAGGATTTCAGCATATGCAAGGTGTTGGACATAAAAATCCCAAACTTTCGATAAGATAGAAGAGAATCAAACTTACAGCAATAGACCTTTCTGGACAATAGGAATTAGTCGTATACATCCAAATTGAATAGCCAATTCCCTAATATCAAGCTTGTTCCTATAGAATACATTTATAACTTAAACATTAAATCAAAATTTTGAAACAATTGCAGTCCATATGTAAAATTGAGAATTTGGAAATGAGGAACTAACTTGAGACCCAAGCCATTTTGCATCACGTTGAAAGATCTAATGTAAGCCTTTTCAGACATTCCGCTCAACTTTATCGCATTTTGACGATCAAACATAACATCCTCCCTACAATTTTTCACCCAGAAATCAGTAAATTTCAATCAAAAATCGTCAATTGATGCATATATACAGTTATATATGTTCATAGATATAGTGTACCTTGTAGCAGCAATCTCTAAGCAGATGATTGCTTTACAAATCTCTCCCTAAAAAATTATCAGTGAGTGAATAACAATGAGACCAAGGAGATTGAGAAATGTTGAATCAACAATGAGAGAGGTGAATGATTATGATTATGAGTTACTTACAATTCCGAGGACGGAGGAGTTGAATTGGAGATCGGAGAGGCGGCGGAGCTCGGCGGCTTTACGAATCACCTGGTTCGATTCAGAAAGACCTAGCTTCTTTGCTATCTCCGTCAGATCCATTTTTGGAATACAAAAGGGCTCCGACTTAGCTTATCAGGTAAGCTAAATATGACTCGTTGACGTGAAATTACTTGACTGTCCTTAATTTGAGCGGGAAAATGAAATGCCTTATTCACTTCAGCTTTTATATATATATTGATAGTATTAGTTAACTATAATAGCTATTATATAAGTTTACTTATACTATTAATTATATTAGTTAACTATAATAGTTATTGTATATGTTAACTATTACTATTAATAGTATTAGTTATCTTATATAATAACTATTATAGTTAACTATTACTATTAATAGTATTAGTTAACTATAATAGTTATTATATAAGTTAACTAATAATATTAATTTTATTAGTTAACTATAATAGTTACTATATATGTTAATTATTACTATTAATAGTATTAGTTAATCATAATAGTTAATGCATGTTAACTATTACTATTACTAATATTAATTAATCATAATAGTTAATATATATCTATATATATATATATATGTTAAAATTACGATTAATATTATTAGTTAATCATAATAACTACTATATAGGTTAACTATCACTATTACTATTATTAGTTAATTATAATAGTTACTATATAGATTAATTATTACTATTAGTACTATTATTAGTTAATTATAATAGTGAGTATATATGTTAACTATTATTATTAATAGTATTAGTTAATCATAAAAATAACTATTATTAGTAAGTATTATCATTTAGTTTAATTTAGTTTAATATAAGCTAATGTTATTAGTTAAATATAACAATTACTATATATGGTGACTCTTAAACTTATGATTTAAGAAGTAGATATCATTATAGTCAAATATAATTAGAAACATTAATTTTTAATATATTAGAATATCTTAGATAATGCTTCAATATTAGTTACCAACATACTCCGTATTTGGTAAATATTAGATGTTAAACTCACTATATTAGATCAATATTTTCATATAACTTTCTATTTAAGATGATGATTACTATATTAGTTAACCATAACTAGAAAAAATATTTTTTTAAAAACATAATAAAAATATTATTCTACTAATACATTAAATGTAAATAATGGTTTTCGCTAATTATATTTACTAATCATAATATGTGTATGTATGTAGTATAAAATCATTAATATCAAAGATATCTAATATTATTAATTCAATCATTCATAAAATTAGAAGTTAACTAATAACAACAACAATAATTCATTGTTATTATTCAAATTTCAATTGTCATAGTAAGTAAAAACTATATAAAAAATTCTCCTGAATTTATAAATGTAAATATTTTGATTGATATAAAATAGATCTAAATTACCAAAAAAAAATGTTATGCTATTCTATCAAATAAAAACATAAAATAATAAACAAAATACAAAAAAATTGGCAAATTAATTTCTTGTGCGGAGCACGGGCTACCCACTAGTATTGTTTATAAGTGTTAATTCGATCCAAATACGATGTAATCCATTCAGCTGCACATTTATATCTGAAATGAATCCACTGTAACATGAGAGTCGGCATCGGGTATCCTCCTATCAATGTTAATTTGACGTAATGATTATTATTAATGTGTCTGATTGCAATAACAATATGTTGATACCACGGTGGCGGAGAAGATCGGAGTGGTAAGTGTGTTATACTACCTGATATGCTTAGAACATGAAATATCACATTGTACTTCGAAGCAATTAGGACACCCATATTAGGCATGCTCATCCAATGCTCAGGAGGTGCACATCTATTTTACTCAAAGAAATTCAAGGAGTTGTAAACATTAACCCATTCTTTAATACCAAACATCTCGACATATTCTAGTTTGTATGTGTTTAACTCTTCTATTAACTCATACCCAATAGTGGGCCATGCATCTCTGTAAGTGCTCCAATTTGAATTGTTAGTATTTTCGTTAGAAAATAACGAAAGCCTTCACATTCTTAACCTAAACCTTAACTTTTCTAACAAAACCTAACTTTTCTAACAAAGCAAGAGTAAGTTGGGGATTGCTATTTGGATTTAAACAAGGTAAGAAATCTCACAAAGGGTAAAATTCCGAAATCAACAATCTGTAAATAACAGCTGGTTGAGTATTTGAAAATTTTATTCCTCTTGTCCAAAGCCTGCAGCAGCATTTAATGAACAGTGCACGCCTTCAGACATATCCGCGCGGATGGTTTTGAAGTTTTCAGTGGCCTATAAATAGAGCCCCTCAGTCTCATTTTCAACAAGAACAATTCACTCACAACAGCATCACTGGCGAAAATATTATAGAAAACAGTGGGAATTCCCTTGAATTGCCACATTTTTCTTAATCATTTTCTCAAATCTCACTCACTAAACACTCTCAAATTCAAGTCTCAAACACAAATCCAAGGAAGATAGGATACCACCATTGGTAAACCCTCCTCCTCCTTACCTTAAACCTCCCTCATCCATGCATGCATCTCATACTTTAAAGATGTAACTTGCTCTTCCACTTGTTGTTCAAGAGGATCTCCATGGAAGTTCATCTCCATGGATGATCTTCTATAAAGATCCACATTCCTTCTAAAATGTTGTCTTTTATCTTACATAAAATAGTTGTTACTTGACCTAAGGTGTGGTCACCTTGGAGTTCATCTCCATGGATGATCACACTAAATGGTCCACATTCTCATTCCATATTATTGGTCTTTACTTGACCTAAAATGAAGTCACCTTGGAATAAATTTCCATGGATGACCATTTTAAAGGGTCCAAATTGTTTCTTACTTTCTTGAAAGTGTTTTCCTAAAATCAATTTTCATACATAAAATCTTTATTTCAAGTTAAATCTCCCCATCCCAAGCAAATGAAGTGCTTCAAGTCCTAATGTACCCTAAGGATGGCTTGATATAGTAGATCACCACTAAAAAAGTTTAGTGATCACTAATCAAAGCCTAAGGAAATGGGGACAAAGCATGGATGCAAAACCCCTTAAAATCACATTTTCCTTCTTGAGAATGTTGCTGTCCAGTAGCATTTCTCTAAGACCTCTGTCCATTGTCTAATTTTTTGGACACGGAAAAACTTGGAATTTGGTGTTAACTACAAAATACTTTTTGTATCCAACATCCATAGGATTCCAGACATATTACACGAGTCTAACTCCCTTTTTCAAATTATTTTCCAAAGGTCAGTTCAGTAGTCTCTGGAAATCCAGATTTCACATCTGTGATTTCCAGATGGTTTTTGTCCATCAAATCATCTCCAATTATGAAAATCTTTTGCAGTAACCTTATTTAAGATGTTTTAAACAACTTTCATTCTCTAACTTTCCCCAGATTATGAATTTTTAAAACTCTTAAATCTATTTCAAAATCAAGTGTCCACTGTCTTTTTCATTCTGACAGAATTGACTTTCAACTTCAAGGAGTCTTTTGAGTACCAAAACTCAACCCTAAAATCTTACCAAAAATCATGGGACTTGTTTAATGTCTTACAAAGAGTTCTCAATTTTTATTTTTCTCAGTTTGCATTTATTTTAACCAAAGAAACACATACACACACACACACAAATGGTTTTAAATTAGGAAGACTCGTTTTACGAGGCATTCCGGGTGAACCCTAACGTTCTTCCCGGAGTGTAACGTGACCTCCGAACCCAAATCACTCATTTCGGGCATTTTTCAAAGTTTTGGCCCTTAAAATAAAAATGGCGTGGCGACTCCCGTTTTGTTGATTTTCAAAAAAAAAAAAAAAAAAAAAAATTGCGGCGGCACATTCATCCCACGGTGGCGACTCACATTTGGGAAAAATAAGCTTTATCTTTAAAAAAAAAATGGTATTTGGTATATAGGTGGAAACCATTAAATTTCCTGTACCGCTCCCTAACCCGGGGCTTGAGATAAATTATGATCTAACAAAGCCACGTACCGGTATCATTGTTTTTTTATTAAAAAAAAGAAAAAAAGAAAAAAAAGAAAAGCTTCTGTTGGTCAAACTTTCGTCCCGGCATTTGAAACCATTTGTACTGTGTGTGTGTTGGTTTTGCACATTTCGTGTTGTTTTGACTGTCCCGGAAGAATCGGTATCTTGACTGTCGGAATCATTTTCTTAACTGTTTGAATTTTGTGCCTATGTGCTTATGTGTTTATTTGCTTTCAAAAAAAAAATTCAAAAAAAAAATCAAAAATTCAAAAAAAAAAATTCAAAAAAAAATCAAAAAAAAAAATTCAAAAAAAAATTTCAAAAAAAAAACTTTCAAAAAAAAAATCAAAAAAAAATTTCAAAAAAAAAAAAAATCATTTTCAAAATTTTTGCATCCATCATTCTCTTTAACACACATGTGAAAATTTCTATTTTACTCAGAAAAAGAAGATAGACTGCTTGCACACTACGCGCACTTGGCCTTACACTGCACACTACGTCCTTAATCCGGGGAAATCCCAGTAGCAGCCCGTTTGGCCTTATTACGCCTCTCGGTGCGAGCACGGGACTACCCAAACATTCCTTAGAGCCTCGTGTCGACCATGCACTTGTCCGTGACACACTTTGTCCGAGACCCGGTTGGTTTTTAGTCTGGTCTGTGTCATGCCCGGTCTGTGTATACACCTTCCCTGTCAAGCCTTAGTCGGCATACCAAGTCAATATCTTTCGGGGACCCTAATCAGTCGAAGTCATGCCGGTTTTCCGCCGCAAACTTTGACCAGATATTGGCCCAGCGCCTTGACTTTGACTTTGGCCAGCACAACTTATGCACCGACTCCCGGCATGACACTGAGTCATCAAGGATTAATGAATATTCCATGCCTAATTACGGCCTAACTGACGACGGATCAAGATCAATTATGGGCATTTATCAGTCCGAGCCATGCCGACTCTTCGTCGAGCCCTCCGGACATGATCTTGACCTTTGACGTCAGCTTTGTCCGTAATTTACATCGAATACTCGTTAAGACTAGATTACCCGGCAGACTTTAGGATCGTTTTTCTTTTCGGTCGGTGGGACCTGCTTGCCCTACGGAACCCTTGTTCGGGGTTACAGGTTGAGGGTCGCGAGCGTAGTGATGGGGCCCCGATCCGGGAATCGAGTAGTTTGCGAAAAAGAAGAGCAATCTTTTCCAACCGCTTAGGTTTAATAAAATACATTTTCAGTAAACAAGAACAAATAACTGCATGTTGCATGAGCCTTAAGCCCAAGCACCTACCCTTCTCCACTCCCAAACATCTGAACCCTCGTGTCTTTCCCCCCGCAGCTCCTCACACGCCGGGTCACCGTTTGATCAGTTGGGAAGAATCAAGCGCATCGTCAGCTTCACCATTTGTTCCGACTCCGGGTTTCAGAATGTCTGCATCAGCCGGTAACAATGGGGACAAAATCACTCCGCCTCCGGGACTCCCCCAGGCAGCAGAACGGCCAGTGGAATCGGTTAGCGAAACGAGATGAGATTGCGGCAGGAAGCACAGATTAATAGCCTTATGGAAGCTATCGGGAGCCATGGTTTGGCCGCCGGTCTCAATCCCGATGGCACCTTCACCGTGGAAGAAGAAGAGGACCCCAATCCCACTCTCGGTCGCCACGATTACTCCCGAGGATGCCACCACCCACCTCCTATGGTACTACTACGAGAACCCATGCTTCTCGGTCTTTGGGTCGGCCCGGTTCCCAACTACGAGACCACTTTGGATCCATGCAGCCTGACGGGACGAACCAGTTCGCAGTTCCTCAGTGGGGGCAAAATCAGTACGGAATGTCTTCTCATGGTTGGGGGTACCTCGGAATGCCACAGCAAATTGGGATCCCGTCTCAGTTCGAAAACGACCAAGTCGGACCTTCACAACAGCAGTTCAGAGTGCCGCAGCAACAGTTTGGGATGTCACCACAGTTTGGTTCAGGACAACAGTCAGGAGCCCCTCCTCAGAATGATGCCAGTTCAGCTGCTCCTAACACAGCTTCTACAAACCCATTTCTCACTCAGGGTTCGATGGGTTACCAAGTCTCCATCCCAGTTGCATCAGAATCACCAGGACCACAGTACCCCCTGGTTATACACCCTCGCCACAACCAGCCATGCAATTCAACAACCAGGGACAACAGCCCGCACTTAAGCCTACTTATGGGTCTCACTCCGAAAATCTGAGCTACCCAGCTACATCAGGCCTGCCTCCGCCCACTTTGCCGGTTGAAATTCAACAGCAAGCCGCAAGGTTCTATCCCTATGCCCAGGCTCCTACTCACGCTTCCCAGGGTAATTCGGGCCAAGGACATGTTTTTACCTATGTCCCCGGATCGGCCGTTCCCTCCACCAGTCTGCCGCCAGTGGTAGCTCCTCTCTCCCAGCTCAATCATTTGAGTGCAGAACGCCATGGCTCCACCACAAGACTCTAACTGGCACTGGTTCATGGAGCAACACAAGGAAATGAAAGCGCGGTGCCGAATTGGTTGCTAAGAAATGCGCCTTAGGCCTACGGACCAGGACTCCATTGTTCCCACCTTGCCCACTTGAAGTTTGTAATGCCTAATCTGGACTGTTTGATGGGGCTGCATGCCCGAAAACTCATTTGGACACGTATACCTTGGCAATGAAGGCCGAAGGGTGCACCAATCGACGGTTGGCGACTACTTGACCTCTCTTTGAAATCTAGTGCTCTAAAATGGTTCTTCCGCTTAAAACCCGAGGCCGGGGCTACGTAGGATCGGATCACCGGTGCCTTTACGAGAGAAGTACAAAGCTAATTTGGAATGGGAAACAAATAGAGTTGACTTTCGGACAAGCGTGCGGCGTCCCAGATGAGAATGTCGGGGATTTCTACAAGCGGTGGAATCGAAACTTAGTGAGATGGCCATCCCTCCTTACGAAGAGAGCAGTTGGACATCTTACAGTCGTGCCTAAAATCACATCTGAGAACCTCCCTCGGTCATTTCCCTTACTCCGACTTACGTGCTATGGTTAACTCCGCGGCTAAGTTTGAAAAGGCTTACAATCAGCAGTAGAATTTCTTGCACCGCTTACGAATCTGAGCTCCTCCCTCCAACATGGTTCCCGCTCCTGTTAAAGGTAAAGAGGTGATCAACTACGCAGGGAAGGAATGTAATAATGCAACTCCTTTTGCTCCCAGGAAACCAGCTGAGCCCAAGCCTCGGATCATAAACCTCAAAAGCTTCGGAATGCCTCTGAACGACATCTTTAGAGGATTGGTGAAAGAAGGCTTGCTGCGGCCTTTAGAAAATTTCCAACCCAGAAATCCGAATGCTCCCGTGGATACTTATAAGTTGTGTGCTTTTCATCAAGCCCACGGACATCTAACAGATAACTGCTTTACTCTGGGCAATCCAGGGATTAATAGAGCAAGGGAAGTTGGAAGGCCCCGAGGGGCCTAATACAGTCAAAAATCCCTTCCCAAGAAATCAAAACCAGGTGAACATGATTGAAGCCGGAGAACCTTCGCATGCCCAGAAGGATGCGAAAACTGATGAAGATCTCCAAATACCCATGGCAAACCTTGTCGAGGATCCTGAATTCGGATTCCCCCTCAGCCTTGAGGATGATGAACAAACCAACCCTCCTTGGTCTCATGTCAGAAATTTCTTGCAAGAATATGAGGCTCGCTATTTCTCGAAGGAAGGGAAAGCTAATGCTGAAGAACTGGGGCTGTTCCGGTCAAATCATGAGAAAACCATTTACACGAGATGGTTAGAGCAGTCAAGGAAGATTGAGCAAGAAAGCCTTAGACGGGCGCCTGTATTGGGGCTTATCAGCAAAGAGACCGAAGAACACACAGGTTAGTACATACGCAAGTTGGTTTTGGGAGAAGCCGAATACGATCCCGAGGACAGTGAAAATGAAGAATCAGAGGAGGAGGATTGCTTCTATATCCTTCCTGGAGTCAAGTACGTGCCGCCCCCTCTCACTCTTCCCCCGCAGTTCCTGGGAGGAGAAGCGGAGTCGCAATTGCCGCTTCCGACAATCGGGGCATATGACAATTTCTGCGGTTGCACGCACCCATCTTCCCCTAACAGATTTGACCGGCGCTCTCTCTCAGCCGAAATCCCAGTAGTATGGGAAGACGATTCTGATGACAGTGATGACGACGATAGTGAGGAGTCAACTGAGGCCCAAGATCCGGAATCAATCTGGAACAATCATGCCGGAAATGATATCATGGGAGCCGGACACAATGGTTGGTTGTCAGCAAGCGACAATGAAGGACCACCGGAAAATGCGAGTCAGATACCAATAGAGACGGGCCCCCACGAAGTACTCCTCGTAAGATGCACTTGTGGTCAGTGCCCGGATACCTCAGAGGATGAAGAACAACAAAGCCCACTTACAGATCCATACATATCCAAAATCCTAGAGCATAACGTTCCCTATAAGGACTTAGCAGGCGAATGGAGAAATTTTATTGAGGCATTGGTTGAAAAGGGAGGTTTTCAGCAACCGGAGGACGATGAATTCGTAAATGTCATCGGTTCCTTTTCTTCCTTCCCTAGAACAGACGGCATCCTGGCCCCAGCAAGAGTCAGCTGAGAGCCACTCGAACACCACGAATGCATGGAGTCACTGAAAAGGGTTATAGATCTAAATGTCTCCCCAGTCGCCTTCATACCCATGGACCCACATGACACTTTCTTAATTGCTCCTGTACCCGATAGTGGACCCCGGGTACTCCTCATTTGGACCCAGATCTACCGAGCTGTTACGTCAAACTACGGAAGCGAGCATTGTCTATCCTTTACTTGTGGTTGCCCTGCTTGCAAGGGCGAAAGGAAGAAGATGTATGACGAGATGGAGGCTGACAGCCGTAAGATTGAAGAAACTTCAGATGACGATTATGAAACCGAGGACATGAAGGCCATGAATTTTCCTGGGGCTGAGCACGTGGACGTCATAGAGTTCAACACTGCCTACCATGCTTTGGGGAAAGGGTTTTCAGACACCCGATGCAAGAAGATAGTTGAAGATCTGTTAAAGAGAGGGAAGCTGACTCCCATCCTCCCCAATGAGAAAGTAACCATGGTCAGATCAAATCCTCCCCGATACAAAGTAACAATCCTTGTCAGGGTTACCCGAAGAGAGTCACTTTCCCCGAATGTATTTCGGCTCTCGAGAGAAGTCCTGAAACCGGCATGATACACGATGCTCCTCCCACACAATGCTATAATCGTCTCCGGCTACGAGTATTACGAGAAAGGAACCAGAATGGTGCACTATCTGGGAGATGAAAACGAAAGGCCACGAGCCTGAGAACAGCAATTCTGTTGTATGATAACTTATGAGCAAGGCGGGCTATGAGAGCGAATCGGAGGATGCCCTAGCTACGTGGGCCATCCGAGGATAGTGACACAACCCCGGGTTCAAAAAGCACAGCAACTTGGGAAGCGGTTCTAAAGGCGCCCGGGGAAGGAGCCGATGCGGCTCAAGCTCGGCCTCTCACCATTACTAAGCTCAGTCGAGAACCGGTGGCCGGTAGCCAAAAGGCTCCCGTTGACCTTGGCGGCATTGAAGAAATCTAGTCAAGAAGCGGCGATGAGGAAGTCAACTGTTGACCCGATTCGAGCGGATCTACCGGGGAACCCCAAGACGAGATAAGAAGGTAGCGGATCAAGTACCAAGGGAAGACCGTCTCCCCTATGCCAAGACAGTCGAAACTCCTGACCCGAGAAGGAGGATCCGTGCTCATCCGGTTGAAGCAAACTCGAGGCCAACATCTCTTTGTGGTCCACTGCACCTCATGTACCCCCACAAGCTAAAGCTGGAAGAAAGCCTAGCCCGCACGCTGGTCCCTTTTGATGCTACTCCCGATGATGTGGTGCAGTTGATTGGGAATATCCACTACGAGAATATAATCACTTTCACCGACCTCGATCTCCCTCAGTTCGGAGCCAATCATAACGAGCCCCTCTTCATCACGGTCCAGTTTGGATGAACAGGCGTCTTCCCGAGTTTTGGTTGACAATGGGTCGGGATGAATATCCTCCCGGCTAAGATCGTGAGTCTGCTCGACATCAAATCCACGAGATTTAAAGCCTTCCTCCCTCACGGTCAAAGCTTATGACTCGACATCCCGCACGGTACTTGGGGTTGCTACTTTGGCCCTACGGTTTGGCAAGAAGATGATACTGTGGAATTCCGGGTTATCGATATCCCGATCACCTTTAATGCCTGTTTGGGAAGACCTTGGGTGCATCAAGTTAAAGGGGTTGCTTGAGCCTCCATCGGTGTGTGAAGTTTGTTTCGGATGGGGATTTGACAACCATTTATGGAGACCTAGTCACTTTGGAGGGCAACGATACGGGTGGGATACCTATTACGGAGATCCAAACATGACGAGGAAGGTCTCATGCTAACGGGCTTCACGGTCGAGCCTCCCAAGCCCAAGTTTGTAACATAGATCGACGATCACTCGGGACAAGATCCCTCCGAGTCTTGAAGATGATGAGAAGGATGAGCTACACCCGGTCTCGGTGCAGGAAGCATCGGCAAGGAACTCACAAAGTTATTGAGGTGAAAGGACGAGAAAACTTCGCCACGGCACAGGATATGAGGCCACCTCGGTAGACACTACGAAAGAAAAGGAAATTGCCCGAAAAAGGAAGAAGCGCCACATGAAGGGTCCCGATCAACGGCCCTAAATCTCTCCCTTTCAGTCCTAATCTGGCTGACTACTTTGTAAAAGGTCCTACATAGCAGGGTAGCGCCCCAGTCAAAGAGCCTACTCCGGGAGAGGGATGGATGAAGCTACATCATGACCTTAACAAGCTCAGAGGAACCAGAGCCAAATCCGGTCCGTAGAATGTTTTTGGATCTACCCGAGATACACAGGGCTACCACTCCATGGAGAGCGAGTACACTTTCAAAGGCGTTCCAAGCCTAGTAGAAGCGGTTCGAGAAGCTTACACTGTGGTCCCGTGTCCAAGAGAGCCCCAGCTTTGAGTTTGGTGACAATGCCAAAAGCTAAAGCCACGAAGTCTTTCGAGATGATTGGGATGGTCCGATTATGCGGCGGTTATTCGGAGAAGAGGTTCGGGTGCCGGACTGATTGATTTCGGTTCGATCAAAGAGATGATAGCAATGATTGAGAAAGGAGACGAAACGCAATTCCCGAGTCATGAGGCCCACAGCAGCCAATGCCATTGAAGAATTGGGAAACTCTCTCGGGCCCGTCCGCGACCGAGGAGGAAATGATCCACAAAAGCTTGGATTGGTCCCCGTCCCCTTGTGTCAACCTATGTAAAAGTCCTCAAGTCTCTCATTATTGAGTTCGGAGTCTCTCGAGTCGTCAGATGGCCTTACGCTTTGAAGACTACGAGGTTGTAATGCAAATATTTGTATTCCACTTTCGTTCTCAATGAAATGATGAACCTTTACGAGTATCCCTTGATTGCCACTTTAACTAATGATGAAATAACTAATAACAAAAAAAACGAGTTAATAATGATTCACTAGATAAAGAAAGCAGAACCACATTAAATGAACAATATATTAAAAGAAATCTTTAAGCGGAGTTGTTCGGAAAGAGGAAAATCGAGCCCCAGTCATAGAAGAGGTTTTGACAAGTGTGAATGCAGGCTGCGGAAGAGTCTAAAGAGAGGCCTTGAGATTGGTAGTTTCTTTGAAGGAGCTGAAAAAAGATACTACGATTGAAATTTGCTAAGAAAATTACCGTGGATATGTTTGACGGTGCCTGGCCTCGACCCTTCCATTGTTGAACACGGATACCGCTCGACCAAGGAAGCGAAAGTAGCCCTCTTCATCAAAGAGAACATCATATGCGAGATACGGGTTGCCGGCCGAAATCATTTCGAGATAATGGATCCCACTTTGAAGGGGAATGCGACGAGTGCTAGCAAAATTGAGAATAACCCGTCACAAGTCATCTCCCTACGGAGCCCCAGGCTAACGGAGCCGTTGAAGCGGCAAACAAGACCTTGGAAAACATCATTCGGAAAATGGCCGTCGGCGAGAGATTGGCTGACAAGCTTCATCTTGCTCTCTGGGGATCTGAGAACATCCGTCGAACAAGCCGGAGAAACACCATTTGCTCTCACCTACGGAATGGAAGCCGTGCTCCCAGTCGAGCTAGAAATCCCCTCACTCAGTGTCTTTGTTGGAAAGTCGGATCAACGAGGTCGAATGGCTCCAGTCGCCATGATGAATTGGCCTGTTAGATGAACGCCGATTGAGAGCCAATGGAACATATCCAAGCTTACCAAGGAAGGATGGCGAGCCTTCGATAAGAAAGTAAAACATCGGGAGATCGGGGAAGGTGACCTCGTTTTGAAAGAGAAGCCCCGATCCGCATCAACCCGCTTGGAAAATGGGAGCCTGTCTGGGTCGGGCCATATGTTGTTCGAAGATCTTCTCAGGAGGGGCCATGCAACTTGCGGAATCTGCGACGGAAATCCTTTTTATTACACTGCCGGTGAATGGCGATAAGGCTACGCGGATACTACTGGCGTAAGCAGCTGGGCCTTTTCCAAAAAAAACAACACTGTTAGCCTTTCAAAAAAACAAAAAAAACAAAAGAATGCTGCCTCGAAAAAAAAACATATAAAAAAAACATATAAAAAGAAAGTGCTTTAAAGGAAGTAATACTGACTAGGTTGAAAACCCGAAAAGGGCGGCCCTAGGTAAAGAAAGGTTGCACAACAAAAAAAAGCAAAAAAAAAAAACAAAAAAATTCAACAAAAAGAGTGCTAAAAGAGTATCTTACTTGACTAGGTTTGAAAACCCGAGAAGGGCGGCCTAGGTAAAAACGGGGTTATGACTAAAAAAAAACAAAAAAAACATATAAGAGAGCTACAAAGAGTAATACCCAACTAGGTTGA